>ML340597.1:0-11381 GCA_005239505.1 Nicotiana paniculata
AAAATAAAAACTGAAATAGACAAAAGTAAAAATTCAATCTAGTAGAATAGTTAATTTCTAAGTTCCCGGTAACGGCGCCAAAAACTTGTTGGTCCCAAACGCACACGCAATTATACGTGGTCGACAAGTAATATAGGATTGGAAGTCCAGATATCGTACCCATAGGGACTTGTGATTAACTATCAACTAAACTAAACCCAAACAACTAATCTATTTAAGCGATTCCTTTAGTATGAATATTTAACTAAAATTAATCTAGAGTAACAAATTAAGAGATTAAAGAAACAAGTTGGCAAAATTTTAGAGATGAATTCAATGAGAGACGNTTAACAATCCCGTTGAGTTTTCCACCTAAATTGTCTAATTAATTTATCTAGCTTATTGATTGACGAGGTTAATATTACTCGTAGCCTTCTCCCGAAGTACTACTCGTCTATTCAAGCTAACCTAACGCCTATATTCCTATGAAATTATGATTAACAAGAACACATTAATAATTCCCGTATAATAACCAAGCAAGGCGATTAGGTATATTCCTATCCTAACCGCAAATCCGCTCTCTGAAGAGTTAAGATCTTGCTCTACCCAATCTTATATGAAATCTAGAATTCCCTCTCCCGAGTTCAATCCTAGATTCGTAGGTAGTATTCAATTGGTGATCAACCAATCAAATAATTAAGTGCAAGATTGAATAAATAAACCAATATGATAAATAATAATAACAATTCAAGATTCAAACTACAACGTTCATGTAGCACCCAAAACTCTAGAACTAATAAACTGTGAAATTAAAGGAAGAGAAGAGAAGAAAACTAGGTCGAAGCCTCCTTCAAGCGTGGTTTGTGTTCCTCCACGTGAATTCCCCTTCAAAATATGTTATATCCCCTCAAAATAAGCTTAGACTTGCTTTTATACGTATTGGGTAAGTTTAGGACCGAAATAACCGTGTCACAGGCAAAATAGGACAAAATTCTCGTCACCGGCGCCCTAGCTAGCGTCGGGCGCCCACCAGGGCGCTGCCCCATATTTAGCTACTTCCCACAGCGCCACAGGTGGGGATGGGCGCTACCTGTGGCACCCAAAATCGCCGATTTCCTGGTTTCGTCCGTTTTGGCTCTAATTTTGCGCGTTTCGCCCCCAGTTGATCCCTAATCGTTCCTAAACATAAAAACACTTCATATTAATATAAATCATCATATTTAACATCTAAAACTCACGAAATAAAAGTAAAATATGAGGCGATATACATAGAAATATATACACTTTAAGCTAAATATCAGGTATGCTAGCTTTCCTTGCAGACTTTTCAATTCATGAATATTGCGGAGTCCAGGCATTTTAAAGATTGCATCTACTTTAGCTTGATCTATTTCAATCCCTCGATGTCGAACAATGAAACCGAGGAACTTTCCAAAGGTAACTCCAAAGGCGCATTTTAATGGATTCATCCTAAGTTGGCATCTCCAGAGCAACTCAAACACCATTCTCAGGTCTTTCAATTGGTCACTTTTCTTTCTTGATTTCACCACCAAGTGATTAACATAGCATTCTACATTCTTGTGGAGAAGGTCATCAAAGATATTCTGCATAGCTTTGGTAAGTAGCACCAACGTTCTTCAAGCCAAAAGGCATTACCTTGTAGCAATAAATACCCTTGGGGGTACCGAATGCAGTAAGCTTTTCATCTTTTGGAACCATGCAAATTTGATTATCTCCTGATGCACCGTCCATAAATGACATTGCCTCATACCCAGTAGTAGCATCGATCATCAGTTCTGGAATGGGAAGCGGGAACTCATCTTTCGGACACGCATTGTTAAGATCCCTAAAGTCAACGCACACTCGAATCTGGCCATTTTTCTTCCTTACATGGAAAATACTTGAAACCCATGTTGGGTATTTAACTTCACGCATAAAGCCAGCTTCGATGAGTTTGTTAACTTCAGTTTCAATCAAGGGAACCAAGTTCAGCCTAAAACGCCTTTGGGCTTGTTTAACATGGCGAGCGCCATTTTTGACTGCGAGGTGATGAACTGCTACTTTCAGGTCCAAGACAAGCATCTCTTTGTAACTCTAAGCGAAGACGTGCCTGAACTCCTTGAGTAACCCAATATAAGTGTTCTCTTCATCAACTTCTAGTAAAACACTTAGGTAGGTGAGTTTTGGTTCTTCATCGGTGCCAAGGTTAACTTCTTTTAAGACATCAATTGTCGTCTTCACTCCTTCTTCAAGTTCAGGTGGAGCATTTTTCGCATCTTCATCTTCTTTAGGTTCCCCATGTTGAAGGATATGTGATAACATGGTGAAACATCCTCCAATTCTGCATTATCCTCCATTGAAGATGGAACACTGTTCTCGCCTTGTATAGTGACATAATACAAAGAACCCACATTTTCTTCGTCGTCATCACGTTATTTAGTGTAGACTATAGTGTATGACTTCACTTTTAGTACTTTATCACAAGAAACCATGACTTTTGTTTGTCGCCTCATTCTAGAAGGAACCAAACTTTGGAAATCTTTAGAGATCTTATGGACTTTGGGCAGAGCGGGTGTTCTTGTATTTCGATAACTTCTTTGGAACTTATTCCTTTTCTTTAATAGACCCAATCTCTCAAATACAGAAGTTCTCATATTTTATTTTCCAAGTCTGTCAAAGACGGAAGGCCTGTTAGAAGCGGAAGATTCGTCTTCTACGGTGATATAATTTCTTTGAGATGCGCACTGGTGACAGTTGCTTGTATCCCAAACCTTCACGTGGTTTCCTTGTTGCAGCTTCTTATGGGAGCTTCCGTAACTTTGACGTCTCATCGGGATTGTATCCAGCTTTCGCAAATAGCTTGTAAGCGTTAGGATCAAAACCTTCATCTGTTCGCTTTGTAGGGAGTGCCACATTCTGCAAACGATTTTGGGCTACAAACCCTGCAAACGGCTTCGAGGACAACTTTACTGCCTCAATTCGTTTTACCGGAGGAGTTAACTCCTTTAGCGTGTTGGTTTGGGGATTAGATGATTCACTCTCGTCTTTCTTCCTTTTAGGGACATATTGGATCTTAGGACTTACTTTCTTTCCATAAGATGCAATATCCCCTCTATGAAATTTATTCACGTTGGGTTGTACCTCCTCAGTAACGGCTTTGGCTTTACCAATAGTCACCTCAGCTCTTTTGGTTATGGGCTCGTCATTCTTTCTTTTCATGCCATCATCAACTTTTAGCTCCTTCAAAATGTGGTTCTTCGAGTAGAACTTTGCATCGGCGAAGTTTGACTCTGCCTCGGTGAATGGCTCATCATCAACAACTATCTTCTTCTCGACTTCACCCTCGTAGTATTTTAAACATTGATGGTAGCTAGATGGAACTACTTTATTCTCATGTATCCAAGGCCTTTCAAGAAAAACATTGTATGAAGTCTTTGTATTGATCACATGCATCCATGCACTTGATTTCATATCTTCAATATTCCCAGCCAGATCGCGCCTATGGCTCTTTGACCCCCCCCCCCTTGGTTGAGTCCTTGGATCATCACACGACTTTCTGGGAGTTCGTTCATGGGAATACCAAGTTCTTTTACAGTGCGAATTGGTAAAATGTTTACTGAGGATCCTCCATCAATGAAAATTCGATTTACCCTTTCATCACGCATATAGCCAACTAGGTATAATGGGCGGTTATGAGGAGTGTCACCTAGCAGAAGGTCGTCATTTGTGAACGTGACTTTTTCCTCACAAGCATTAACTTCTTGAGGAGTGGAATCTATAAGCTTTTCCGAGGATGGTGCCAACGGTAGTTCATCACTCTTTTCTTTCCCTTCGTCAGCATGGCAACAAAAGGCATCAATCCTTCCATGGGAAATCTTCGTGCGAAACCAACTTGGTAAAAACTCCTCCAAGGTCACCTGATGTCGTGGATTTTGAGGGTGATGCACCTCCACTTTCGCTTTATTTGCATGCTTAACTGGATTACATCTCCTAGGCCTTTTCACCATTATTTTCCTCGTTGGTTGTTCCATTGATCCTTTTCGTGGGCTCCTTTTGGGGCGCCTACGACGAGTCACCGACGTCCAACCTTCATCGTCCTCAGGTTGACCGTCTTCAACTTTGTAGTTCTCAAGTAATTCTTCATCTTTACTTTTTTTAGAACTACATAATTCGTCTAGATTGAATGAACCAAATATGATAGAGACTTGGTTTGCGCTTGCTTTCTCATCTTCAAGCGCGATCTTCTTTTCACGAGCCAACTCCATAACTTTGTCCTTGAAGACAAAGCAATTCTCCTGAGGGTGGCTCACAAGTCGATGATATTTGCAGTAATTTGGGTCATCGATTTTCTCAGCTTCATTTGGTCGCTTCATCTCCGGAAGCTCAATGAGATTTAACCCGAGGAGTTCTTCAAAAATAGCTGGCACATCAGAATCCAAAAATGGATACTCTTTCTATTGCATTTCTTTTAGAGTCAACTTTCCACTTGGCTTATCTTGAAACGAAGGGGATTTCATACTCTGCCTCTTTCTCACCTTCATCGTGAACTTCACAGGTGATGTGTTGACATTCATCACTTCTTTATTTTCAGATCTTGGTACAAACTTGCTCCATTTTCTGAATTCTTGCTTGTCGTTCCCTTTGCGAGTTTCATAGAGGGGCATGTTTAGCCAAAGAATTATACCATTTGACTAAAGCTTATTTTTAATATGAATACGGGTTACTGATAATCAAGATAATGGGAAAGATGAATAATAAACAATATTGCAGAAGTAAAAGATCGATGTTGATTGTATTCGAGAATCAGATGCCTTTACAAGCTGTATTCCCCTTCCTTATATAGGAGATTCTTATAACGTACGGTTCTCGCTATGGTTACTCATTAATGACTAATTATGAAATTAATGAGGCGTTACAAAGGATAACGGTAATTGGTGTNGCTCCGTTTTTTCTTGAATCATTGTATCCTTCTCTGCACCATATGCGTCATTTGTCACTTCCATTTAATGCTCATACCACGTGTCCTTTTCGGATTGGTTCTGAATTTACTCAACACCTTTTAGGGCTTTTTGCGGCTGTGACAGTACCAAAGTGACATCTTCAATTATGACTTTTCATTATTATTTTCCTTTTTCTTCATGTTTGACGGTTGTCTTCAAGTATAAAATCATGTTTTCTTTTCTTTGCTTCCATGAAACACTTTTCTAACTTTGTCTTTTGTAAAGAACTTTCTTCTTTGCCTTTGTAAACATGTCTTCTTCAAACCAACCTCAAAGAGTAATAGATATTGAAAGTTTAGCGCCATCTTCTGCTCCGACTAGGAGTCGGAGGGGTGGTAGACTTAGAAGTCTAGGATCCACTCCTTCGAGGGGCTCTTCTTCTTCTCAGATTATTCCTTCTCCTTCCACTAGATCTCCAGTTTCTCCGAGATTTAGGGTTTCTCGGTCTTTGTCTAGAGGTAGAGGCGAATGCCTTCGTGAACCTGTAGTCGATGAAATTGTCCCTGCTGAGTTTTTTTTGCTAGGGATAGTCAAGTTCTTGTAGATAAATCTTCTTCTCTTGATAGTGTAGAAAGATATCCAACCCTTATAACTGAGGGTCAGATTTCCCTTGTTCGTAGGGAATGCTTTTGGAAATCTGACTTTCCTGTCTATATTCTGAATAGTAATCAAAGAATAACGTCTTACAAAACGGGATATTCTTTTGTTTATACGTATCCTTTCACTTTAGGGTTTAGACCCCCCATTGACCCAGTTATAATTGAGTTTTGCCATTTTTTCAATATCTGCTTAGGACAAGTTGGCCCGCTTGTGTGGCGAGTCACATGCCTTAGGAGCTTGGCTTCTTTAGCCTCGGTTCCTTTTACCTTCAACCATATTATTCACCTCTACTCTCCTACCTTATTTCGTGAAGGGTTTTTTACTCTAACTGCTAGAAGCAAAAGAGTGTTGGTAACCCTTGGAGAAGATAAGGATAGGGGTGGGTACCTCCGGTATGTTGTTGTTCCCACTGCTGGTTTAGTGGGTGAAGAAAATCTTCCCTTCCCTGAGAAGTGGAATCGCGCACGTGAGTATGATTTAGCTTGCATTTACTTTTTCTTGTTTTGACTTGAGATGTTTTATTTAACACTGTATCTGCTTATTTTCCTTTTCTCAGCAATCATGAATACTGTTGAGAATGTCTCCCGTATTCGTGATTGGGTAGAAAAATTGTTATCTATTGCTTCTTCAGAAGAAAGATCTTGGAAGCACCTCGCTGGGAGGTATGGTTAGCAAGTAAAGACCCACGGTAAGTGAAGCTTTTGTTCTTGCTTCTTTCCTTACTTGAGTCTTTTTTTTTGTCGTTTAACTTTTTTCCCTTTTTAATAGGATTCTCTACTTGTGGGGTGTCTGCTTCCTCTATCCCGAAAATGTCCTTGGCTCAAGCCCAGGAAATTATTGTTGGTTCATCTTCCTCAAAGAGGAATATTAGTGAGTCTCGTTCCATAGAGGAAGAGGAAGAGGGTGCTTTAGTGCACAGGCCACGGAGAAGGCTAATGATCTTAGATGATGAGCCTACTGCCTCAACCTTGCCTCCCGTGTCTGTGATTGAGCCCCCTATCTTTGATGATGTTTCACATTCCCCTATTCATGGTGGTATTGATCTTGCTCCTGATGACATCCCTTTGGATGCTGTCTTTCCTGCTTCTTTGAGAGAAGCTGTTTCGTCTATTCCTTTGGCTATCTCAACTTTTGCTGCTGCTTTGCCTGTAACTTCTTCAACTCTTCAACTTTCCGTGCCTGCTTCTTTGCCCGTCGCTTCTTCAGATCCTCAACCTTTCGTGCATGTTGTTATTCCATCTCTGCCTGCTTCCATGCCTGCCGTTAGGGAAGTAGGGTCTTCCAGCAGAGAAATGCGACAGGTGGTAATAGAGGTTCCAGCTGAGGGAAACCTTTTCAAGAAGACGGGTGAGCCTGAAGTATGGCTCAAGACTTTGATAGGTCCCGCTGAGAAAGCAAAGCTAGCTAGCCACGGTGCTCTTACATGGGCCAATGAGGTCGTGCATAACTCTTTGAAGGTATGGTGTAAGTTATCCTCTATCACTCTCGTATATGAAATTTACCATATCTGACTGGTTTATTTCTTGTACATTAATCTTATAGGCATGGAGCTTATGAAGAGGATTTCAAACATAGACCAAGAGACAAGAGAGTTGCAGGCAGAAACTGATAATTGGAAAGCACAATATGATAAGGATTGACATGGACGCTTTAGAAGAGGAAATGAGTACCTTGAAGAGGCAGATGAGACTTATGGCATCAGAAATAGCAGTGGAGCGGGCTTCTTGCAGTCAAGTTGACAATGATAAGAGTGTTCTGGAGTCTTCGTTCGTGGAGCAGCTGTCCCGTGCCTCAGAGGAGATTAGAGACTTGAAGAACTTGATGGGGAAGAAGGAAGAATACTCAGGCGAGCTCGTGCAATCACTCACTCGTACTCAAGAAGATCTTCGAAGGGATTTAGACAATGCTCAAACTTTAGAGGAGTCGATTGTTCCATTAAGGGCCGCTCATGAAGCTGCGGAGGCGGAGAAGGACGGGTTGAGGCCTGAGCTTCAAGTGTGGGCACAAGATTATGAAGATTTGGAAGAGGTGGATGCTGTCGATGTGAGCTGGGCGTATATGAAATCTCGCCTTGACACATTGATGGAAATGAGTCAAGAGGGTTTTGACCTTAGTGCTGAAATAGCCAAAACTAAGGAAGCCATGGATAAGGCTCAACATGTTCATAACCTCTCTTTACCTGATGGTGAGATTCCAGCCGCTCATGCCTCTTCATCCTCAGTTTCTCCCACTCCTTCTGCCTCTGAAGTCAACCCCTCTCTTGAAAAGATTTAGTTGGTTTATCCCTTATTTCTTTTTCTTTGTATCAATTGGTGGTTATCCCCAGTCCCATCGGGGGTAAATTTGAATTTCCTATAAGTCCCCAAATGACAACTTAGGGGCACCACAATGTAAATATAAAAATCTTATACGGCTAAGTATAAGCTAATACTTAGTTTTAGCCATTTTTAATATATAAATGTTAGTTAGACTTTTGTTGAGTTTCTATTTCACTCTTTAAGTCTTTTGCATGCTTTATTTTTTGAGGTTTTAGTTTTACCTTCGAGTTTTGCATGTGGAATGCTTTAGACTACTCGTACCTTTTTTATAATAGGCACGGTTTCATATTAAATATGTGCCTTTTTGTAATAGGCATAGTTTATGGAAGAGGGCCCTTTATAATTGNTTTGTTTAAACTTCCATGACATTTTACATATGTTTGGTTATCGTCTAAAACTCACGATTGCAACTGTTTTTTTTAAACAAATTGTGATATACTCTTGTATTTCGTAACTGTTTTTCACAGGTAACAGTTTTTCGATATTAATACAAGGAAATAACTATTTTTTACTAGTAACAGTTTTTATAAAGATTGGGGTTTTTACCCGCAACTGTTTTGGAAACAGTTTTCTAATAAGTACGAGGGAAATGTTTTATTATTCGTAACTATTTTTATTTGATAACAGTTTTTGAACGAATACAAGGATTTAGATCTTTCATCCATAACTATTTTATTCGAGAACAGTTTTTTGAATGAGTATATTGATGATGATCTTTTACCCCTAACTGTTTTTTGTTACAACAGTTTGAAAAGATGTACATTTCTTTCTCGTGACTAACATTTTGCCTTTCAAACTGAATATGTTTGAAGGTTTTTGCTTTTTGCATTAGGCTTTGTATTTGGATGGATCTTTTGATTTCTTTCGATTCTGGTCGTGTCACTTGTCTTATTGGGTAGATGGGACTTTAGGCTCGAGCTTTTGACTTTCTGATAGTATCCTTTGCTTCGTCTTAGCCTTCCATACTTTATAGTCCCCCAAGTGTTTGAGATTTGAAGAATGAAACCTCGAGCACTTGATTATTCCTTCCTTGTGGTCCTTTTCCTGAAAAGGAAAAACATTCCGGACTCGAAGGTATATAGTTTTTTAGATGATGACTGCTTAACCCTTTTTAAAATGTCCATCAGAAAGTGTAACCCTAGACCGGGAATTGTGTTATTTCCTCGTGTCTTTGCAGGTCTAATATCATCATCTGGTGATGGGTTAGCTTTATGCCTATCATCTAAAAAAGTTAGTAAAATTTTTAAATGTTCAAAATAAAATCGAACGTGTGATACCTGACGGTGGGTATTCTTTTCTTTTTAGAAGTAATACTTCTTCATATGGATGGTGTTCCAACTTGTTGGTAGAACTCTGCCGTCCATAGCTTCCAACTCATAGGCGCTTTTCCCAACTATGCCTCGGATTTTGTAAGGTTCTTCCCATTTTGGATTTAACTTTCATGCACCTGCTTCTTTTGTTGATTAAAAGACTTTTTTGAGGACGAAGTCCCCAATTTTAATGTACCTGAGATGAGCTTTACGGTTGTAATAACGCTCTATGATTTGTTTTTGAGCTGCCATCCGTATCAATGCTGCTTCTCTCCGTGGTTCGAGCAGGTCCAGGTTGGTCCTTAATTCATCGTCATTTTCACCTTCCATGGCTGTTGAGAACCTTATGCTTGGTTCGCCAATCTCCACTGGTATTAAGGCTTCTGAGCCATAAACAAGTGCGAACGGAGTTTCTCCCGTGGCTATTTTTAAAGTTGTTCTGTATGCCCATAGTACCGCTGGTAACTCATCAGTTCAATTTCCTTTGGCTTTATCCAACCGCTTTTTTAGATTGTTAATGATAACCTTATTCGTTGACTCAACTTGACCATTAGCGACGGGGTGGTACGACGTTGAGGTGATTCACTTGATTTGCCAACTTTCGAAGAATTCTGTGATTTGCGAGCCTATGAATTGTGGGCCATTATCACACACGATCTCCTTTGGTATTCCAAAGCGGCATATTATGTTTCGCCATAAGAAGCTTTTAACTTCCTTTTCTCGCACTTGTTTGAACGCTTCTGCCTCTACCCATTTTGTAAAATAGTCGGTTAGTACGAGTAAAAACCGTACCTGTCCTTTAGCTGTGGGAAGAGGTCCCACTATGTCCATACCCCATTTCATGAAAGGCCATGGGGATATTATTGAATGTAATAATTCCGCTGGTCGATGCATGTTATTGGCAAACCTTTGGCACTTGTCACATTTGGATACGAAATTCTCGACTTCCTCTTCCATCTTAGGCCAATAGTATCCGGCTCTGATTAGTGTTTTCACTAAGAATCTCTCCCCTGAGTGATTTCCACAGTGTCCTTCGTGGACTTCTTTCATCAAAAATTCCGTTTGGTTAGGTCCAAGGCATTTAGCTAGGGGTCCTCCGAACATCTTGCGATAAAGTAAGTTGCGTATAAGGCAGTACCGTGCAGCTTTGCGGCATAGCGCTTGAGCCGCTTTCCTGTCTTCAGGTACGGTGCCATTCTGCAAAAAATGAAGAATTTTGTTACTCCAGTCCCAGGTTAGGTTGTTGAAAGTTACCTTATTCCTGTCCTGGTCTATTATTGAATGAAATAGTTGAACGACAATTTTATTGTCTTTGTTCGTTACTTCCGTGACTGCTATGAGGTTAGCTAATGCATCTACCTCTGCATTTTCCTCTCTAGTTATTTGCACTACCTTCCATGTTTTGAATTGTCTCACGAGCTCTCGTGCTTTTTCAAGATACTGTTGCATTCTGGTCTCTCGAGCGATATAAGTCCCATATATCTGATTTACTACCAGTTGGGAGTCGCTGTTGATCACAATTTGCTTGATTGAGAGCTCCCGTGCAAGTTCAAGCCCTGCAATAACAACTTCGTACTCTGCTTCATTGTTAGTGATAGGATAACACTTTATAGCTTGTCGTGTCTTTTCACCCGTGGGTGATATCAAGACTATGCCTAAGCCGGCGCCTTTTAAATTTGAAGAACCATCAGTGAACAAGGTCCATAGGCCTGGATTAACACCGTTAAAGAGTTGTAACTCTTTTTCTACTTCAGATACAATGCCATTACTAAAGTCAGCAACAAAATCAGCTAGTATTTGAGACTTAATTGCAGTCCTAGGCTGATAAATTATCTCATGCTCACTTAATTCTATGGCCCATTTGGCTAATCTTCCTGACAATTCTTGTTTATGCAGAATATTTCTTAAAGGATATGAGGTCACAACAGTGATTGGGTGGCATTGAAAATAGGGTCGTAATTTTCTAGATGTCATTATTAAAGCTAAGGCTAACTTTTCCAGATGTGGATATCTAGTCTCAACATCTAGCAAAGTTTTACTTATATAATAGATTGGTGATTGTTTACCTTTTTCTTCTATTACCAATACTGCACTTACAACAATTTATGTGGCAGCCAGGTAGATGTACAATCTTTCCCCTTCTTTTGTCTTTGAAAGCAGTGGTGGTTGCGATA
>ML340598.1:0-49690 GCA_005239505.1 Nicotiana paniculata
TATATATATATATATATATATATATATATATATATATATATATATATATTTATATATATACACACACTCTCTGGATCTCAAGAGCTGTCCTGCTCACATAACATCACCACTACGCGAGACCTCAATTCATAAGAAATTATCAAGACGTTTCATAACTCACACGGCAAAATCATAATATTACTTGAATTTGACGAAGACGGGTCAACACTTGATATCCCAACACCCCTCCTTGAGCGCTATACTCAAATGAACATATCTGCCTCACATGAAGCCCATAATCATATTTAAATCCATCCACAAACATCGAGTCTACCTTGCTCGCACCAAACTAGGATAATAGCCTTACTTCGGTCCATATTAACCCCCTTCCTCTCATAATACGCAAGAACAACCATCATTTCCGGGACAACATCCCACAATCCACAACCAGCTGGGCCGAACGCCTTCCTGGCATAAATTTTCAAACAAACAATTTTGCACTTCCTTATACTTGGTCCAAATCTTCAATCTATTAAGTGACTACATGTCACACTTATACAATCTTCTCGTGGTTACGCTCCCACGACCTTCCACACCAGGTAACAAGTCTCCACACCCGCATCACCGACCACACTAATACTGCAAAACACATCAAGAACCCATGACCAGGGTACAAAGCCTCTTTCCCCGAATATCGATCTCTGGTGACACTGAAGATAACACCATCTTACTCTGAACTTTCAAATCACTCTTTTTCTTTCTCATCCGAGCTCCTGACATCCTTGTTAACACCGAACGGCAATCTCGATTCTTACTCCCAGTTACATACTGCTTACCGCACCTAACATGCCAATATGAGATAGCGCAAGAATTCCATCATAACTTCTGAACCACCAATAGGGTGAACACTTCATCATACAGAAACTTCTTACTTACCTCAATTCAGGAGAACAATAACAACACTCAAGTGAATTCTCACAATCACCCAACATGCAAACCCTTAAGTAGTGGTCTGAGCCGCCATAAACCTTCCGGGATCCGCCTACACCTGACATGACATAGAACTCGAATGCTCCCAAATCAAATCTGTTACGGCGGCCATCAAACCTCGCACACACCGGCACAAACCACATGCATAACTTAATCACATTGAAGGAACCGATCACTGCCGTAAATGTGCCATTTCAACCATGGCTAATCAGTCTATCTTCTTTTAATCATCTTCAATTGCCTCAGGAATAATAGTAACTTCCTTCAACTCATAGCAAACTCAACCCTTACTCATCCCGAGTGAGCTTGATTCACGAGACCATGCTGCCTAAATCCCGCAACCCGTCTCATACCCTCCTGATAATCTTTCTACAACTCGAATTTTATTTCTCTCACTCCTCCAATACTACCATGCATGCTGAAAATAACATAGAACAGTCCAACCATTTCCCTTTCTCTGAAATTACGCTGCAAAAGCTCAATTCTTGATCATACGGCTGCCTTTAACCCCTTAAACGCCGCATTCTTAACTTTCGAATTTACTAGGACCGCTATTGAGAGTCACCCACTCTGACTGGCCCCGAATACAATCAACTCCAAGGCTCTTCTAGCACACGAACATCCTCTCAATGAAATACATGACTGAGTCACTACCCTTACACTCGCCTATGCCTTAAGCATAAATTCTGAATCTCTCAAAGCCTAACCCTGGTCCAACAGGGCCAACTTTTGCACACATTCATCAAATCCCACGTACAATCACCATTTTACTCCTTTACTTAGCTGTAATAACTTGCCAACACGCCGACAATCTGCATCCCCATGGTAACACAATCCTACAACCCAACTGCAGGTGGTGGAACTCCCCCACTTAGCCCGAAGCTACTCCTTGCACCACTCTAGACCCTGCTGAGATCCTTTCCCCTTTGTTGACATGACCTTGCCCAACCAATCCGCCCAATTCTTCCAAATTCTCTTGCTAGCACTCCCTAAATACTCAAACTCTCTAGCATCATTCACACATTCTGCCTCCTACCGAATAGCCACTAGAATCCCTCGCAGAAACTTTCCAACCATGCCACCGCCAACCTATTCACAGGAGATGACCCACATGTGGAAATCACCACGGACACCTTCCAACGACGCTGAAATGCACACTCTCAGCGAAATCAATACCCCATCCTACGCCCTGATTCATTTACCAACTTTACTAGTCCGTCCGCTCCTCATGGACATCCATTAAATGCGCGACAATACCTTCTAGTTCACCACTATGCTGTCGCTCCCCCACTTTGCGACTGCTCGACTTTCGCTTCTTACACATGGCCCCCTAGAAATAGAACCACCGCCTAGCCTCAATTTAATATCATTCTTTATAGCTCTTAAACCAGCAGATCACCACGACTTCAAACTCTACGAAGATCATCTATCTCGAGCTTCCTTCATTATCAATACTTATCCAGTAATGAACCACCGCCCCTCACGGTCTCTGACAGCCGTTTCTTCAATACTTCTTCACAATACTCTGACCTAATGCAACCGAAGAAATATAGCACCGACAGACTTAACATATTCCATTCGATTAGTGACGACAACATCACATCACAGGTGCATATCCCACCTCACTTGAAAACACCAAGCCTTACTGCTTTATCAACCTCAACCAGACCATTCATAATCCAAATGCCTTTCCTCTCCCAGAACTAATATATCGAAATCTCGAAATCACGCTCTGAGAAGACCTCCCTTCAAACCATTCATCAGAACTCAACATATGGGCAAGCGTTTTATCATCATATCGACATCACGCGATAACCAATTGTAAACATCATCACAACCTGAGCATAACCTCAAAGCTCTCAAAAACACACCTACTGAGCTGAAACAACATATTATCCTTCCACAGGGCAACGACAATAGCCTCAATCAACTTTATAGGGAGAAACATCTCGCACCACACCCATAGCACCATTTCAATTCCTCAAATTCCTGATTCATAGCAAGGGCTTTGTGACGCGTAAGATTGAGTAGGAATAAACATAGGCATAATCCTCAAAGGAATTGAATCGCACGATGAGGAATCAAGAAGGGAAGTACTCCTAACAGCCCTGTAGCCTCTCGAAGATAAGTACAGACGTCTCTGTACCGATCCGCAAGACTCTATTAGACTTGCTCATGACTCGTGAGGCCTAAGGGAACCTAGAGCTCTGATACCATGTTGTCACGACCCAAAATCCATAAGGTCGTGATGGCGCCGGACATCAGTGTCAGGAAAGCCAATCATTAAATAGTTAAGTTAAATTTTCTTGTTTTAGCATTTATGAAAATCATTACCTTTCACTTTACTACATAATAACTAAATAAAATTCGTTAAGTAAATACAATGATTTAAATATTCCATTTTAGAAAATATATCCCAACACATCCCAGAATCCGATGTCACAAGTACATGAGCAAATTCTAAGAATTTCACAAATACTACAAGCTTGTCCGAAATACAAATTGGAAAAGGAATTTAAACTGGAAATAAATACAATATGAGGGAGACTTTGTCAACTGCGGATCGCCTATGGATGATGCATCTCGCCTAAGTATCCAACCAGCCAAGTCGCTGTGAAAGTATCTGTGCAATAAAATGCACAGCAAGTGTAGCATGAGTACGAAAACAACGTGTACTCAGTAAGTCGCCCGCCTAACCTTAGAGAGAGGTAGTGGCGAGATGTCGAATTAAAAACTCACTAAGGTCAAACAAATTAATTTAGCACAATATGATATCAGTAATAGGCATACAAGGATGATAAAACAGTAAGCATTACGGATAACTGTAATTCAAATAAATACTGAAAGTAAATAAACAGTTACTACTTTCTCATTGTCCCCCAATTTCCTAAATAAACAATTACTTCTTTATTTTCCCCCAATTATCTTGTCACTTCAAGATTCATGAAAAACATTTAACAATTTAGCATGCGCATACGGGATAAGGACAACCGGCCTGCGCCATAAAATTAATCATGTATGTGCACTGCCAAGGGTCGAACGGCCCGAACCATAAGTTCACATTTGCCATAAAATAGTCATATCTATGCACTGTCGAGGGTCGAACGGCCCGTACCATAAGTGCATTTCTCAATCCACCGTGGCGTACGGCCCACTCCTATGAGAGTGGGGGAAATAACACTCCGCTCACGAAATGTAAATTGTGAAGCGGTCACATGCAGTCATGCACAATCAACAGTCCACCCTGACTACATCGGGAAAACAAATACTCAAGTAAATGACAAATTTCTCTTTTACAAATTACAAAAATTAGTATTTAAATCTTTTCTCGAAATTCATTTGCCAAGTTTAATAATATTCAGTAATATCACCTTATCAGGTATACAATTATCCACGGAGGAGTCAATTCTCTTTATAAGTGATTAAAAAGGTACACTCTAGCCTTCGTAGGAAATAAGTTACAAATTCAATAGCATTATCAGTCTAATATTATTGGCATGATCACATGAACAACACGTAAGGCATGTTAGTGGGTCCTAGACTACCCGGACATGGCATAATAGTAGCTACGCACGGACTCTCGTCACCTCGTGCGTACGTAGCCCCCGCAGATAGTAGAACATACTTAATTAGTTCACCTAGGGGGACAATTCCCCCTCACAAAGTTAGAAAGGAGACTTACCTCGCTCCGAAATACCATAACCGGCCTCCAAGCCCTTCCGATGACTCAAATCGATGCACAGCGCCCCAAAACTATCCAAATAACGACAAACCAATGAAAATATACTCTAATATTTGCAGCAATTCCAAATTATATACTCTTCCAACCCCGCTCAGCGAATTGCCCAAAATGCCCTCGGGCCCACGTGCCTGGAATCCGAAATTACTCGAAGATATATCCTTCCTATGGCTTTACTAGTTCAAATATACAATTTACTCTAAATTCCATGCTCAAATTCGTGGTTAAAATCCAAATTTCTAGGTTTTCTTCAAGGTTTCCCAATTTTCCTACAAATTCTCATGTATAATTCCATGTAATAACCTTGTATTTAACTTAGAAACATGAAGGAATTACTTACCTAGCATTGCATGAAGAAAATCCTCTCTTGAAGCCCCTCAACATCGCCCCACACCTAAAGAACTTCGCACATGCGCTCATAGTCCGCATCTGCGGCTTCGCAGGTGCGGAAACTCCATCGCACCTGCGCTCCCTGCCAAACCAGCAAACATTCGCACCTACGGCGCCAAAGTCGCACCTGCGGCCCAAGCCTCGCAGGTGCGGTCACACCAGATGACAGCAACCTCAGCCTTCTTCAAACTCTAAACTTGATCCGTTAATCACCCGGAATCCACCCAAGGCCCCCGGGACCCCGTCCAATTACACCAACCTATTCCAAAACCTAGTACGGACTTGCTCGAGGACTCAAATCACATCAAACAACGCCGAAATCATGAATCGCTCTAAAATTCAAACTTTAAGAACTTGAAATTCCAAACTTCCACATTCGATGTCGAAACCCATCAAATCACGTCCGATTGACCTCAAATTTTGCAAACAAGTCATATTCGACATTACGGACCTGCTCTAACTTCCGGAATCGCATTCCGACCCTGATATCAAAACTTCCACTTCCGATCGGATTTTTCAAAAACCTTCAAATTTCTATCTTTAGCCAAATGACTTCAAAATGACCTACGGACATACGAATTCACTTACGATCACGCTCCCAACTCCAGAATCACCATACGGAGCTATTCCCATGCTCAGAATCCCAAACGGATATCAATATCATTGAAATGCGCTTCAAGCCAAACTTAGGAAATTTCTTCAAAAATGCTGACTTCCACAATATACGCCGAAACACTCCCGGGTTATCCAAATCTCGATCCGGACATACGCTCAAGTCCGAAATCATCATACGAACCTGCAGAAACCTTCAAATCCCGATTCGGAGGTCGTTTACTCGCCATTTCAATCTTAGTCAATTTCTCCAACTTAAGGCTTCTGAAATGAGAATTTTCTTTCTAAATTGGCTCTAAACTTCCCGAAATTCAATTCCGACCACACCTACAAGTCATAATATCTGAAACGGAGCTGCTCATGACCTCAAACTGCTGAATGACACGCTAGATCTCAAAACGAACGGTCAGGTCGTTACATTTCACATATAATTTTATTTTCAAAAAAACCTCTTTTATTTTCAGAAAACAATTTCTTTTAAAAAAATCATTTCTCAGACTTGGGACCTCGGAATTCGATTCCGGGCATACGTCCAAGTCCCATATTTTCCTACGGACCCTCCGGGACCGTCAAATCACGGGTCTGGGTCCGTTTACCAAAAACATTGACTGAAGTTAACTTTATTCAAATTCCTAATACAAAATTATCATTTTTATCAGTTTTTAACATAAAGGCTTCCCAGCTACACGCCCGGGATACGCACATAAATCGAGGTGAGATAGAATGAGGTTTTCACGACCTCGAAACACAGAATTAGCTAGAAATATGAAAACTAACAATTTCAAAATACTAAAATAGTAATTTAATTAACTAATGAGTGTTGGCTTGCCTAACTGTGGTGCCTGGCGCCATCACGACCTTAATGGATTTTTGGGTCGTGACAGGGGTTTTCTCCATGGTCCTTTTTCCTGCCTATTTCTGGCTAATGGGGAGATTTTATGAAGATTCACTGTTCTCATTGATTATTTTGAGAAAATCTAAATCGATGGAGGACTCCAGGTCTACAGTTTCTTCAAAGTTGTGGGTTTTTTGAAACTTTCTGCTTCGTCTGGTTGCATTGGAAGAGGAAAGATTTCTTTTTGCCATGGTGAGAGAATTTGATAGAAAAGAATGAGGAGTGAAGAGAAGAAGAAAGGGTTTTATCAGGCGTTGGAAGGATTGAAGGGTCGCCTTGGTTAATGAAAGGGCGGATTCAGAAAGGAAGTGACCTTTCTGAAAGGATGTATTGGCGTTACAGATGGAGAAGTAATAATGATACTTACAGAAAATTAAAGTTAAACACTCTTAATAAATGAAATAAAATATTTTAGAAAATACAAAAGATTTGTTTTACAAATTTAACACAATGCCAATCTTTTTCCGTAGTAAACAAAATCTTTCCTCTAAAAGAGGTTTTGTAAAATTATCAGGAAGTTAAGATTCAATGCTAATGAAATTTAATACAATATCACCTTTAGCAACATGATCACGGATAAAATGATGCTTGATTTCTTTATGATTTTCTCTAGAATGATGCACAAAATTTTTTGACAAACATATGGCACTAGTATTGTCAGATAATATAGGAGTAGAGGTAAGAGATAAATCATAGTCGAGAAGTTGATGCATCATCCATAGAACTTGTGTACAACAACTTCCAACAACTAAATATTCGTCTTCATTTGTTGATAAGGCAACATAATTTTGTTTCTTGCTATGCCAAGAAACCAGCGCATTTTCCAAAAGTTGACATGTGCCACTAGTGCTTTTCCTGTCGATCTTGTCACCTGCAAAATCTGCATCTGAAAGTCCTCTTAAAGAAAAATTGTTAGAATGAGCATACCATAAACCTAATTTAGAGGTATCAATGAGGTATCTTATAATGGTTTTAACAGCAGTAAGATGGGACTCCTTAGGAGACGACTGAAATCTTGCACATTTGCAAACAGTGAACATAATATCTGGTCGACTAGCAGTGAGATATGATAAGGATACAACCATCCCTCTATACATAGTGTCACACCTCCTTTTTCCCGAGAGGGTGGGTATATGGGATAATGAATTTTTCCAATTTAAGTGACATAATCGATTTTGAGATTATTTATTTAATTTCAGAGTCTCCACTCGGATTTATTTACGAGTGTTATGAGACACCATTTATTTATTTTTAATATCCCAAATCGAGGAAATTTTGACTCCCTTAAAAGTCTGCGAACCAGAAGACCGGGTAAGGAATTCTGTTAACCCAGGAGAAGGTGTTAGTCACTCCCAAATTCCGTGGTTCTAGCACGGTCGTTTAATGATTTATACTTGGCCTAAATTGTTTAATTACTTATTTTAAGACCTATGTGCGTTTTACATTTTACCGTTTCTAATTATTTATTTGTATTTAAAGAATTATTTTAAGACGGGTTACGTATGCGTATACCGTTTGAAATTGATGCGTTAAAAATTATGTGACGCATACGTGTACACAATTCATGACACTTGATTTATTTAAGAACATAGTCAAAGTCGCGCAAGCGCGTATTTTGGTTTCATTTACAAAATCGAGATCATGTCACGCGAAAAAATCCGCTCCTAAAGGCATTTCTATGAATGTTCATTTTTGAAATTTATTTGTGTCACACGAACGTGTAAAAAAAAATTTTACTAAAAAAAAGTTATTTCATTCAAACTTACGAGAACGTATACTTTGATTTTTAATTTTTGAGAATTCTAAGTGTATCAATTGAGAACTCGTAATAATATCTATCTAAGGACGGGTCTAAAATATTTTTTGATTTCTTAAAAAAAATTGTTTCCCTAAGTGATTTTTTTTTTAAAGACTAAGGCAAAGGTCATGGTACGTATTTTGGGCCAGTACAATTTTCAGAACTAGTCACTAGTTGTTTTTGAACCTAAATGAAGGAGATGGGCCTACTAAAGGTTTTTTACAAATCTGGCCCAGTCACATTCTAAATGGACTGGGCCAATCATGATTTCTATAATAACAGGGGCACGACCCATACTGTCCCCTTTAAATAAATTTGTACAAGAGACAAAAAATCACATAGGAAAATCATTGTATTTAAACTTGAGCTAATAAGACTAATAAATTATGACCAGATATTATAAGGTTGGGTTACAAATAGATTTATAAAGGCCATGTATAATGTTAAAGGCTTTTGGGGTCTGGGCCGCGAATGGTAGGCCCAGTAAGACCTGTTTTTCCAGATCTCTTTGGGGATCTTATATTTGAGACCCACTAGCCCAAGATTTTGTCCTATCTAATATAGGGCCCAAAACAAAAGAAGATTTTTGCAAATAAACCAAACCAGAAATACAAATATCATTACATCATGCTTAAACACAACACACATAAGATACTATACTAGTTACTTAAAACAGTTATCAAACTAAAGCAAGAGAAAATGTTTAAAACCAGTGCTGAGAATTTCCAGGCCTTATATTATACAAAATCATATAGTAAATGAATAAATCTACTCTAATATTCAAAATTAATGATAATAGATCCACCCTCTTCTAAAATGGTTACTGGAGCTGACTGGTGCAAATAACTTATATGAATGATAAATCTGCATATCAAAACCTTCAATATAGATGTGAATTTACATGATACTAATCCCTATATTCCATTTATCGTATTGGCAGAATTGTACACATAAGGAGAAAAAGGAGATCAAGTATAGACTCGTCCTGAACAGACTGAGCTGGACAGTATGCTTATGCAAACAAGAAGATAGTCAAAACTCAGATCCAGGAGAATAAACGACAACAAATATGAACCAACTAATACAGGTGACTAAAATCTAAAGTTGAGCATAAAAATACAAATATTTAGACCATGATTAAACAAGAAAATTTCATTCAATATAAGGGTATAATTACATACCTAAGAGTGAATAAACAACAAGAAAAAAACCAAATAAAGGTCAGTAAACAGAGGAATCTAGAGCTTAACCACAACAACAAACACACCAACAACCCAGTGTAATAACAACCAGTAAAACAGCTAAAATAAACCCAGTTTTCAACCAGATATCCACAGCAAAAACCAAGAACCAAGCAGATACTGAAACCAGATTTCTTGCCAAAAATAGAAGGAGTTTTCAGAGGTTCATGGTTCAAAATCAGTATGGGAACAAAGAAAGACTTCTGAATCTCATAAGTTCTTTATTTTGTGTGAAGGAACTTTGATCCTATACCTATTTTGAAAAGAGGTTATGCTGATTTTTTCAGAATGTTCTTGTGTATTCTGAGTGTTTTTCAGTGTATTTCGTGTGTGTAGAGTGTTTTCAGAATGTGTGTTTTTCAGAGTGGTAGTGTATTTTCAGAATATGTAGTCTATATTTTAGGTCTGTAGGGTGTATTCTATATATAGGCTGCCTAGGATGAGCATTTTTTAGGAATATTCTATCCTAAATTCTGAAATACTCAATAGTACAGTCCTTTTTAAAAACCTTGGTACAACTGTCCTTCTTATCCAATATTTCAGCATCTTTTTCTAACAACTGTACACTTTCTAGAAGTTTCTCCTAATTTTCTATTCCTTTTAACTTCTGAAAAATTACTTTTTACCCAAAATCTGATTTAATTAGTTTTTTCTTATTTTGTTTTGGTCCCTTATCTTCATTCTAGAAGTTTCCTAGGCAGTCACACGTAATATTCCTTAGTTATAATTCCTAAACTACCCTGTAAAGCCCCTGTAATTACCCCCTATCATTCAAGGCTTAGGCCATCAGTTGACCAACTTGGGCCTAACTAATTGGGCCTTCTTTTTCCAAGGGGCTAACCATTAATGAGTTCCTCAATCAGGTAACTCAACACAGCCCACAGTAAACACCTATAAGGCTAACTAAATTGACTAGATTGAACTAATTGGTCAATTAAACCTCTTAATTAACATTAAGGATGTAACTGAACATAAACCTAACCAAAATATTTAACCACTTCAGAAATAATTCAAACAGTCCTAAATGTGCGTAATTAACTAACAATCAAAATTCATTAATTAATAGAAATTAAACCTAAATGACCATCAGGATCTAAGCCAAGGAATTCATGCATGATAACTAATAATCAGAGTTAATTAATTAGTCAGAAAGTGACCTAAATAATTCTAACAACTAGAATTAATAAACTAACATGAATCAATAATTTAAAACTAAATGACTATTATTAGAACCTAAGCCAAATAATGCATGATTAGCGAACAATCAGAACTAATTAATACAACTTAATATTTAAACCTAAATAATTATCAAGATCTAAAATAAAAAGTTCAGGTAATCCTAATCATGCATGATAAACTATAATCAGAATTAACTAATTAATACAAATCAGGAACTAATCGACTATTTCAAAATGGAAAACAACAGGAGAAATAAGACAAAAGAAAATAAATATGAAAACCTAAGTTAACAAATCAGAATCAATTAGTTAACAAAATAAGAAATTAACCCTAGGTAACTAATTTCAAAAACAACAAACAACGAAGAGATGAAGTCAGGGAGGGTACCAATTTTGGCCGGACTAGGCCGGAATTTTCCGGATTTCGGCGAGTTTGAAAAATGATTCAAACTAACATTAATCGATTGCTCTTGTCAAGAGCAATCGACTCATGTGAGTTTGAGCCAAGGATTTGCTTGAAATTGTCCAGAACAGGTTTTAGGGTTTTTTCGGTTTTTAGATTTTAAATAACTCGCGATTGGGAGGTTTTCTGGGGAAAGTAATGGTGGATTAGGATTGAGGGGGAGACGGGGGTTAACTGGTGAGAATTTGGGCGGGATTGGGGTAGCGCCACTGCCGTGGGCGATTTCCAGCGGCGGCCGGCAGTGGCGTTATCAGAGGGGTGAGAGACAGGTTTTGAGAGCGTAGGATTTGGGGGATGGCCTCTTTCCGACAAATTTAAGGAGAATTGAAGCTCAGTTGCGAGCCGTTATGTAACGACCTAGCCGGTCGTTCCGTGAGATTAGCCCTGTTTTGTAACGACCCGACCGGTCATTTTGCATTATCGGACCCCGTTTCCCCTAAATAAAACTTCTCATAGTGGCTAATTATGATTTATGACTTGGGGGGGCTGGTGGTCCGGGATTCGAAAGTGATTAGAGTGCTATAGGAACACTTGGTTCCTTAGGTTGGCCTTTAAGGCCAAGTTTGTCAACATTTTTAGTAAACGACCTCGGAATCGAGTTTCGACGGTTTCGATAGCTTTGTATGATGATTTCGGACTTGGGCATATGTTCGGAATGGGTTTCTGATGACCCGGAAGCGTTTCGGCGCCAAATATTGAAATAAGAAGTTCCTTAAGTTCCTATTGTGGTTTGGGACGTGTTTTGTGTTATCGAGGTCCGAACGGAATTCCGAGATCGGGAATAGTTCCGTTATGTCATTTATGACTTGCTTGCAAAATTTTGTGTCATTCCGAGTAGTATAGGTCAGTTCGGCGCGTTGTTAGCGAAGTCAAGAAAACTTAAAGTTCCTAAGTTTGGTTCTAGGGGTTTTGAGGTGTGATTTTGAGTTTTAGAGTTGTTTTGGGTGTTCCAAAGGCTCGAGCGAGTCCATGTTATGATTTGGGACTTGTTGGTATATTTGGACAGGGGCTCGGGTGGGCACAGGTGCCTCCCGTACACCACACGAGGCCAAAAACCAGCTGAAATAGCTGCTGGTGCACCTGTTATGGTGTTGACCGCAGGTGCGGTTGCCCAGTCGCAGGTGTGGGACCGCTTCTGCTGTCCCAGCCTCACAGGTGCGACCCCCAACGGGCAGGCCATTTCTCGCAGATGCGGACAAAGTTCCCCAGGAGTGGAGCCGCAAGTGCGGTCTCCACTCCGCAGGTGCGGGCCCAGGCTTTCTTGTCCATTTCCGCAGGTGCGAGCCATTGCTCGTAGGTGCGAGACAGCAGGTGCGGTCCACGAGCCGCAGGTGCGGAAACACTGTCAGACAGTGTGTTTCTTAATTACGGGATTCTTCATTAATTCTTCACTTCTTCCTCAATTAGAACACCTTGAGAGCTTGGGAAAAGGGCTCAACGACTCAACCACTGAAAGGTAAGTAAATTCTATCTTAAATTGGTTAATGCATGCATTCTTAGAAGGATTTAACTACTTAATCATTGAAAAATTTAGGAATTCGGGTAGTAACCTAGGGCCTTCGATAATTTAGAAAACTTCCCATGAATTAGCTATAAAATCAAGTAAAAATCATGTATTAATGATCCTTAGGCTATGGGTGAATGTTTCCTTTGAGAATTTTTGGAATCCGAGCATGCGAGCCCGGGGTTGGATTTTGGGATTTCTTCAAGAATGGTGAATTTGGCTAAGTAATAGGAGAATTCCATGCTTTGAATATAAATTGATATATTTGTATAACATTTGGCTAGTTTCGAGTCCGTGGGTGTCGAGTTCGGAGTTTCGGGCGCATTCTTGACCCGAGGAGTAGGTGCGATGCGAGGTGAGTCTCCTTTCTAACCTTGTAAGGGGGAACTGTCTCCCTAGGTGATTTAAATGCTATATGTGATAATAGTGGGGGCTACGTACGTACAAAGTGACAAGAGTCCGTACGCAGCGGCTATTACTATTATGTCCAGGTTGTTAGGCCCTCATCATGCCTTGTGTTTTTACTTGATATGAACTATATGCTTAATAAATTAAATGTTACGTGTTTCTTACTTCCCTGAGGTCGTGCAAATTTGAGAAACTTGTAAGGAATTGTTCACTGAAAAGTAATTTAAAAAGGAATAATGTGTATGCATGTGACTGCTTCGGAATTTCCATTCCGCGAGCGGAGTGAGATTTTCCCCCACTCTTATGGGAACCGGCGGTACGCCACGGCGGATTGAGAGATGCACTTTTGGTACGGGTCGTTCGATCCTCGGCAGTGCATAGAGAGGATTGAGAGATGCACTTTTGGTACGGGTCGTTCGATCCCCGGCAGTGCATAGATGTGAGTACTTTGTGGAGAGGTGTTCGACCCTCGGCAGTGCGCGAACATGACTATCTTGTGACTCCGACCGGTTGTCCTTACCCTGCATGCGTATGATTTATTTGTTACAAAATTCATGGATATTGATTTGACAGATATTTGGGGGAAAGTGAAGTGGTAATTGTTTTATTCATTCTCAGTACTTTCTTGGATTTCAGTACCTTATATATATATTTGTTGCTTCACTGCCTTTACATGCCTACCGTTTNTTGATTTTCTCCTGGCAATCTCCGGCAGCACCATGGGGTTTTATTTTTCTTATTTCCCGTCTATTTCCTTCAGACAGTAAGACTGTATATTATATCTTTTGTATATTCTGTTAGTATGCCCGTAAGACTTGTGACACTACTTCCTGGCACACACGTGTTAGTTGTTACGGATTTCGGGTTTGTATATATATTGACTCACGCCTCTTCATGACTGCTTTTGATTAAAACTAGAAATTTATCCTTGTCGAATCATGTTTTAAGTTTTAAAAACTGAGTATATTTTAAAGTGTTTAATCTAATAAGAAGGAACCTTTAGTAAATTGAGAGTCGGCTTGCCTGACCCCGCTGTTGGGCTCCATCACGACCTAAGTTAGGATTTTGGGTCGTGACAACATGGTATCAGACCACTAGGTTCACGAAAGTCTCACGAGTCACGGGCAAACCCAGTAGGCTCTTGCGGATCGGTACGGAGACGTCTGTACTTATCTTCAGGAGGCTATAGGGTGTTAGGAAACCTCTCTTTGTTCTTATTCTATCGTGCAGTCGATGATTTACTAAATTCATTCTTCTATTCTCTCACAGATGGTGAGGGCGCGTGCATCTGATGTTTCAGACCCGGGAAAGGCCGCTACCCCCGCTGTCTGAGGCCGCGGCAGAGGCCGGGGAGCACACCGGCCCGCGGTAGGGGACGAGGGCGTCCCAGAGCATTCCTACCATCCTCCACCCATTCAGAGTTCAAACAGTGGTTATCCTAGTTATCCGAGATCCTCCGACCCTTACTTCAGTGCTATGCCTGAGGGCTCTCATCGCCCTCCGGCCATTCAGGGTTCTTCTTCGGGGCAGCAGACTATGGTACCTGGGAGTTGTTACGAGTGTGGAGAGCCAGGTCATATGAGGAGGCAGTGTCCCAGGCTTCGGAGCAAGGCCGTACAGTAGGGTTATAATCCGATGGGTCCGGCACCAGCAGTTGGGCCACCTAGAGGTGGAGGACAGGTCGGCAGGGGCCGTCCTAGAGGTGGAGGCCAGTCAGGGGGAGGTCAGGCAGCTCTTGTTCACTCTGGTGGAGCTCAGTCTTCCGGTGCTCCAGCTAGATTCTATGTTATCCAGCCCAGATCAGATGCAGTGGCCTCAGACGTCGTGATCACAAGTATTATTACAGTATGTGGTAGAGAGGCATCGGTGTTATTTGATCCAGGATCAACTTATTCCTATGTTTCAGTCTAATCTGCTCATTTCTGGATGTCCCTCGTGAGTCCTTGGGTTCTCCTATTTATGTGTCCACTCCCGTGGGCGACTCTGTGGTGGTAGATCGGATTTATCGGTCCTGTGTGATTTCATTTTGTGGGTTCGAGACTCGAGCAGATCTCTTATTGCTCGACATGGTTGATTTCGATATTATTTTAGGAATGGATTGGCTATCTCCTTATCATGTCGTGCTAGATTTCCATGCCAAGACAGCTACTTTAGCCATGCCCAAGTTGCCTAGGCTGGAGTGGAAGGGTTCCTCAGTTAGTGCAGCCAGCCGAGTTATTTCATTCTTGAAAGCTCGACATATGGTCGAGAATGGTTTTCTGGACTATTTTGCTTATGTGGGGGACACCACCGCCGAGTCTCCGACGATTGATTCAGTGCCAGTGGTTCGAGAGTTTGCTGATGTATTTCCTTCGGACCTTTTGGTCATGCCTCTGGATCGTGATATTGATTTCTGCATTGCTTTAGCTCCAGGCACCCAGCCTATTTCTATTCCTTTGTACCGTATGGCTCCGAAGGAGTTGAAGGAATTGAAGGAGCATCTTGAGGAGTTGTTAGCTAAGGGGTTCATCAGACCGAGTGTATCTCCGTGGGGTGCTCCAGTTCTATTCGTGAAGAAGAAGGATAGGTCCATGCAGATGTGTATTGATTACCGCCAGTTGAACAAGTTACCATTAAGAACAAGTATCCTTTGCCGCGCATCGATGATTTGTTTGACCAGTTGCAGGGTGCTCGTGTGTTTTCTAAGATTGATTTGAGATCGGGGTATCATCAGTCGAGGATTCGGGCTTCAGATGTTCCGAAGACTGCTTTTCGAACGAGATATGGCCATTATGAGTTCCTGGTGATGTCCTTTGGCTTGACTAATGCCCCAGAAGCATTCATGGACTTAATGAATAGGGTGTTCAGGCCGTATATTGATTCCTTTGTCATTGTCTTCATTGATGACATTTTTATTTACTCACGTAGCCTGGGGGAGCACGAGCAACATTTGAGAGTTGTGCTCCAGACTTTGCGAGAACAGAAGTTATATGCTAAGTTCTCCAAGTGTGAGTTCTGGTTGAATATCGTGGCATTCTTGGGGCACGTGGTATCCGTAGAGGGTATCAAGGTTGATCCTCAAAAGATCGAGGCAGTTCAGAGTTGGTCGCGTCCTACTTCAGCTACAGAGATTAGGAGCTTTTTGGGCCTAGAAGGCTATTATAGCCGATTTGTGGAGGAGTTCTCTTCTATTGCAGCTCCATTGTCTATATTGACTCAGAATAATGCCCCGTTCCGATGGTCTGACGAGTGTGAGGCGAGCTTTCAGAAGCTCAAGACAGCATTGACCTCAGCACCAGTTCTGATATTTCCTTCCGGTTCAGGGATGTACACAGTATATTACGACACTTCACGCGTTGGCTTGGGGGTTGTATTGATGCAGGAGGGGAGAGTTATTGCTTATGATTCACGCCAGCAGAAGGTTCATGAGAAGAATTACCCTGTGCACGATTTGGAGTTGGCGGTGATTGTTCATGCTCTTAAGATTTGGAGGCACTACTTGTATGGAGTGTCGTGTGAGGTTTATACAGACCACTGTAGCTTGCAGCACTTGTTCAAGCAGAAGGATCTTAATTTGAGGCAGCGCAGATGGCTTGAGTTTTTGAAGGATTATGATATCACCATTCTTTATCATCTGGGAAAGGCAAATGTGATAGCAGATGCTTTGAGCAGGAAGGCGGAGAGTATGGGTAGCTTGGCTTATATTTCCGCAGAGGAGAGATCTCTAGCCTTGGACATTTAGTCCTTGGCCAATCGCCTGGTGAGATTAGACCTTTTAGAGCCTCGTCGAGTTTTAGCACATGTGGTTGCTCAGTCTTCGTTATTGGGGGAGATTAAGGCCCGGCAATTCTATGATCCGTGCTTAACAGAGCTTCAGGAGACAGTGGTTCAGGGTAGGTCCAAGGAGGTTACTATTGGCGAGGATGGTGTTCTCAGACTTCAGGGTCGCTTATGTGTTCCTAATGTTTATGTCCTGAGGGAGAGGATTCTAGAGGAGGCACACAGTTCTCGGTATTCTGTTCATCCTGGTGCTACGAAGATGTATCGTGATTTAAAGCAGCATTACTGGTGAGCGGATGAAGAAGGACATTGTGGAGTATGTGGCTAGGTGTCTTAATTTCCAATAGCTTAAGTATGAGCACCAGAGGCCAGGAGGCCTACTTCAGCAGATGCCCATTCCTGAGTGGAAATGGGAGCGCATCACTATGGACTTCGTGGTTGGGTTGCCTTGGACTTTGCGGAAGGTTGACGCGATTTGGGTCATTGTGGATAGATTGACCAAATCGGCGCATTTCATTCCAGTAGCTACTACTTATACTTCTGAGAGGTTGGCCCAGATCTACATTCGGGAGATAGTCCGATTGCATGGTGTGCCGGTGTCTATTATATCAGATCGAGGTCCTCAGTTCACCTCGCACTTCTGGAGAGCATTGCATAGTGAGATGGGTACCCAGATAGACCTCAGCACAGCATTTCACCCTCAGACTGATGGTCAGTCGGAGCGTACAGTTCAGATATTGGAGGACATGCTCAGGGCATGTGTGATTGACTTCGGAGGTCAGTGGGACCAGTTCTTGCCCTTGGCTGAGTTTGCTTACAATAATAGTCATAAATCCAGCATTGAGATGGCACCATTTGAGGCTTTGTATGGTCGGCGATGTCGTTCCCCTATCGGGTGGTTTGAGCCTGGCCAGGCTAAGTTGTATGGCACCGACCTGATGAGAGAAGCTTTGGAGAAAGTGAAGTTGATTCGGGAGAGGCTCCGCACAGCACAGTCCAGACATAAGAGTTACGCGGATCATAGGGCACGTGATGTATCATTTATGGAGGGAGACAAGGTTCTGTTGAAAGTCTCGCCTATGAAAGGTATTAAGAGGTTTGGGAAGAAGAGCAAGCTAAGCTCGAGGTTTATAGGTCCCTTCGAGGTGTTGAGGCGAGTTGGGGAGGTTGCTTATGAGCTGGACTTGCCTCCCAGTTTATCAGGGGTTCATCCAGTTTCTCATGTATCCATTCTCCAGAGGAACCACGCTGATATCTCTCACGTGGTTGATTTCAACACTATTCAGCTAGATGAGAGGTTGGGCTACAAGGAGGAGCCAATTGCTATTATTGATAGACATTACCGCCAGTTGAGGTACAAGAGAGTTACTGCCGTAAAGGTCCAGTGGAAGGGCCAAACAATTGAGGAGGCGACCTGGGAGTCCGAGGAAGACATGCGGAGCAGATATCCACACTTATTCAGCACTTTAGGTATGATTCTAGACCCGTTCGAGGACGAACGTTTGTTTAAGAGGTGGAGAATGTAACGACCCAACCGGTCGTTTTACGTTATCGGACCTCGTTTCCCCTAAATGAAACTTCTCATAGCGGCTTATTATGATTTATGACTTGCGGGGGATGGTGGTCCGGGATTCGGAAGTGTTTAGAGTGCTATAGGAACACTTGGTTCTTTAAGGTTGGCCTTTAAGGCCAATTTTGTCAATATTTTTTGTAAAAGACCTCAAAATCGAATTTCGACGATTTCGATAGCTTTGTATGATGATTTCGGACTTGGGCGTACGTTCGGAATGGGTTTCGGATGACCCGGAAGCGTTTCGGCGCCCAATATTGAAATAAGAAGTTCCTTAAGTTCCTATTGCGGTTTGGGACGTGTTTTTGTGTTATCGAGGTCCGAACGGAATTTCGAGACCGGGAATAGTTCCGTTATGTCATTTATCACTTGCTTGCAAAATTTGGTGTCATTCCGAGTAGTATAGATCGGTTCGACGCGTTGTTAGCGAAGTCAAGAAAACTTAAAGTTCCTAAGTTTGGTTCTAGGGGTTTTGAGGTGTGATTTTGAGTTTTAGCGTTGTTTTGGGTGTTTCAAAGGCTCGAGCGAGTCCATGTTATGATTTGGGACTTGTTGGTATATTTGGACGGGGGCTCGGGTGGGCACAGGTGCCTCCCGGACACCACACAAGGCCAAAAACCAGCTGAAATAGCTGCTGGTGCATCTGTTATGGTGTTGACCGCAGGTGCGGTTGCCCAGTCGCACGTGTGGGACCGCTCCTGCGGTCCCAGCCTCGCAGGTGCGACCCCCAGCGGGCAGACCATTTCTCGCAGGTGCGGTCTCAACTCCGCAGGTACGGACCCAGGCTTCCTTGTCCATTTCCGCAGGTGCGAGCCATTGCTCGCAGGTGCGAGACAGCAGGTGCGGAAACACTATCAGACAGTGTGTTTCTTAAATACAGGATTCTTCATTATTTCTTCACTTCTTCCTCAATTAGAACACTTTGAGAGCTTGGAAAAGGGCTCAACAACTCAACCACTGAAAGGTAAGTAAATTATATCTTAAAGTGGTTAATGCATGCATTCTTAGTAGGTTAACTACTTAATTAGTGGAAAATTTAGGAATTTGGGTAGTAACCTAGGTCCTTCGAGAATTTAGAAAATTTCCCGTGAATTAGCTATGAAATCAAGAAAAAATCATGTATTAATGATCCTTAGGCTATGGGTGAGTGTTTCCTCCGAGAATTTTTGGAATCCAAGCATGCGGGCCCGGGGTTGGATTTTGGGATTTCTTCAAGAATGGTGAATTTGGCTATGTAGTAGGAGAATTCCATGATTTTAATATAAATTGATATATTTGCATAACATTTGGCTAGTTTCTAGTCCGTGCGTGTCGAGTTCGGTGTTTCGGGCGCATTCTTGACCCGGGGAGTAGGTGCGATGCGAGGTGAGTCTCCTTTCTGACCTTGTAAGAGGTAACTGTCCCCCTAGATGATTTAAATGCTATATGTGATAATTGTAGGGACTACGTACGTACAAAGTGACGAGAGTCCGTACGCAGCGGCTATTACTATTATGTTCGGGTAGTTAGGCCCACATCATGCCTTGTGTTTGTACTTGATATGAACTATATGCTTAATAAATTAAATGTTACATGTTTCTTAATTCCCTAAGGTCGTGCAAATTTGAGAAACTTGTAAGGAATTGTTCACTGAAAAGTAATTTAAAAAGGAATAATGTGTATGCATGTGACCGCTTCGCAATTTACATTCCGCGAGCGGAGGGTGATTTTCCCCCACTCTTATGGGAACGGGCATTACGCCACGGCGGATTGAGAGATGCACTTTTGGTATGGGTCGTTCGATCCTCGGCAGTTCATAGAGAGGATTGAGAGATGCACTTTTGGTACGGGCCGTTCGATCCTCGACAGTGCATAGATGTGAGTACTTTGTGGAGAGGTGCACTTATGGTTCGGGCCGTTCGACCCTTGGCAGTGCATGGACATGACTATCATGTGACTCTGACCGGTTGTCCTTACCCTGCATGCGTATGATTTATTTGTTACTAAATTCATGGATATTGATTTGACAGAGATTTGTGGGAAAGTGAAGTGGTAATTGTTTTATTCATTCCCAGTACTTTCTTGGATTTCAGTACCTTATATATATATATTTGTTGCTTCACTGCCTTTACATGTCTACCGTTTCTATTATTTTCTGTTAAATTATATTGTTGGACCTTAGTGAGTGTCTTGTCGACCTCTCGTCACTACCTCTTCGAGGTTAGGCGGGATACTCACTGGGTACATATATATTTATGTACTCATGCTACGCTTCTGTACTTAATTGTACAGGTTCTGAGGCTGGTGCATCTGGTTGTCGGACCGGAGCTTGACTTGATATTAGAGGGACCCGACTTCACGGTGAGCTGCTTTTCTCCTGGCGATCCCCGGCAGCACCATGAGGTTTTCTTTTGCTTATTTCCCGTCTATTTCCTTCAGACAGTGGGACTGTATATTATATCTTTTGTATATTCTATTAATATCCCCGTAGGACTTGTGACACTAGTTCTTGGCACACACGTGTTAGTTGTTACGGATTTCGGGTTTGTACATATATTGGCTCACGCCTCTTCATGACTGCTTTTGATTAAAACTGGCCATTTATCCTTGTCGAATCTTGTTTTAAGTTTTTAAAATTGAGTATATTTTAAAGTGTTTAATCTAATACGAATGAGCCTTTGGTAAATTGAGTGTCGGCTTGCCTGACCCCGCTGTTGGGCCCCATCACAACCTAAGTTAGGATTTTGGGTCATGACACGTTTCCCCCGTTTTTGCTTTATCATATGTTTCTTATCCTATTTATGTTGTGTTGGGTCAGTTGGTTCGGGTTCGGAGTGGTTGTGGTGAGAATTGAGACACTTAGTCTCTTAAATTAGCATAATAGTTGAAAAAGTCAAATGGGAGTTGACTTATAGGTAAATGACCTCGGAATGCAGATTTTATGGCTCGGATAGCTTCGTTAGGTGATTTAGGACTTAGGAGTGTGTTCGGAATGCAGTTTTGATGTCTAGTGTAGAATTAGGCTTGAATTGGCAAAAGTTAGTTTTTGGCGATTTCCGGTCGGCAGTGGAAAATAGGCTATCGGGGTCGGAATGGGATTTCGAAAGTTGGAACAGGTTCGTAATGTCATTTTGGATATGTGTGCAAAATTTCAGGTCAACCGTATGTGTTTTGGTTGGTTTCGGCATCATTGGCGGAAATTAGAAGTTTCAAAGTTCATAGGCTTGAATTTGATGTAATTTTGGTGTTTTCGTGTTGTTTTTGGTGTTTCAAAGGCTCGACTGAATGATGTTATAGGGTGTGTTGGTAGGATTGGTGGAGATCCCGGGGGCCTCGGGTGTATTTCGGATGCTCAAACGAGCACTTTTTGGCCTTAAGAAGTCTGTTATTTTCTGGTGTTTTAGCAGCAGTGATTTCTTCACTGCGATCGCGTGGATTCATCCGCGATCGCATAGAGTAAATGAGTGGGCAGGCATTTTGTTCTATGCGATCGCGTGGTTAGGATTGCGATCGCATAGGTTGATCAGGTAAAGCAGTGCGATCGCGTGAGCTTTGGTGCGATCGCGTAGAGGTTCTGAGGCGCATGTGTGGGATGAAGAGTTGTTCGATGCGTGTGTTGGTACGCGATCGCATGGAGTGGCTGGTCTGTGCATCGCGAACGCATCCCTGGGTATGTGATCGCACTGAAGGGGGCATAAGTGCTGGACAGAATGTTTTAAAGCCCATTATTGCAAAATTTTCACCACTTTCCTCCATTGATAAACGAGTTGAGAGCTATTTGAGAGGGTTTGAAGAAGAAATCAAAGGGTCTCACTTAGAGGTAAGGTTTCCAACTTCATAACTCGTTTCTATATCGTTTTCTAAGCAATTAAACCTGAAAAATTGTTGAAATTAAACCCAAAATTTGGGGAAGATAAGTTCATGGAATTTGGAATTTTCTTTTGAGGATTTGAGTGGGCAATTATGGTCCGATTTTAGTGTTCTTGGTATGTATAGAATATTGGGAGGACGAGGATTCTAGTGATGTAAATTTTATCAAATTCCGAGATGTGGGCCCGGGGCTCGGGTTTGGCCGAATTTCGAGAATTGTGTCTAATAATGTGATTAAATTATTTTCGAGAATTTTGAGAATTTTCTTTTGAGGATTTTTTGTGATTTTCTTCTAATAATGTGATTAAATTATGTAATTAGATATTAGATTAAATCAAAAAACTAATAATGCAAGATATTGAAATTTTAAGTATTTTTTGTTATTTTTTATAACTTTTAAAAATAAAAATGTGGCCATAAATGAAAATAATTCCCAAGTAAACACCAAAATTCCACAAAAAATCGAACAATAAATAAAATTAATTTATTTATTAATTTTGTAGGAGTATTTTAATGGGGGTGAAAAATTACATGGTCACACATAGTTTCATCAACACTTTTTCCGTTGATGTCTTCATCAAGCATCGTTGTTGGACTCATTGGCGTTCCAATGGACTTAGCATTCTCCACGCCAAATTTCCTTATAAGTTCCTTAGTATACTTGGTTTGGCTAATGAAGATCCCTTTAGGAGACTGTTTGATTTGTAGTCCAAGAAAGAAAGTTAATTCACCCATCATACTCATTTCAAATTCTCATTTCATAGAAAGAGCAAATTCTTCACATAGAACAGAGTTAGGACTATCAAAAATAATGTCATCAACATAAATTTGAGTAATAAGATTACTGAACTTGAATGCTTAATAAACAGAGTTGTATCGATATTACCTCGTTTGGAACCTTGATTTAGAAGGAAAGATCTTAACCTTTCCTAACAAGCACGAGGAGCTTGCTTGAGTCCGTACAGAGCTTTAGTCAGCTTGTATACATGATCTGGGAGGGTGACATTTATGAATCCAGGAGGTTGCTTCACATATACTTCTTCAAAGATGTAGCCATTTAAAAATGCACTTTTTACATCCATTTGAAAAAGTTTGAATCCTTTGGGAGCAGCAAAGGCAAGTAGTATTCTAATAGATTCCAATCTTGCTACAAGTGTAAAGGTTTTATCATAGTCGATTCCTTCTTGCTGAGAGTATCCTTGCGCAACTAGCCTTGCTTTCTTTTGAACTACTTGACCAAATTCATTCAATTTATTCCTGAACACCCATTTTGTTCCTACAACAGAGGAATTTGAAGGTTTTGGAACCAGTTCCCACACTTTATTTATTTCAAACTCATCAAGTTCATATTTCATTGCTTTGATCTAGTGAACATCTTTAAGTGCTTCATCCACTTTCTTTGTCTCAAGTTGAGAAATTAAAGCCACATATGATTTGATCTTTTGGGATCTTCTGGTAGTGATTCCTTCATGTGGATCTCCGATAATGAATTTGTGAAGATAGCCAGGTTCACATTTCCATTCATTTGGAGTGTTTGAAGGAGGTTCTCTTTCCACATTTGTCGACCGATCTATTTGGGAAGATTCGTGATCTTGAATGTACTCTTCAGTTGACTTGGCCTGCTGACCAGTTGACTCATTTTGATGTTCTTTTCCTACAACAACAGACTTAAGCGACAATAAAAATTTCCTCATCTTGAGGAAGTTTTTTATTCTTTGAGCGAGGGTTAGTATAAAAAAACAACATGAATTGATTCTTCAATGCATAATCTTCTTTTATTATAAACCCTATATGCTCTACTTGAGGGAGAGTATCCAAGAAATATACCTTCGTCACTTTTAGGATCAAACTTACCCAAATTGTTGTTTCCATTGTTGTGAATGAAACATTTGCATCCAAAAGGATGAAAATAGCTGATGTTGGATTTCTTGCCATTCCATAGTTCATATGGAGTCTTTTTAAAGATTGGTCGAATCAGACACCTATTGATAATATGACATGTTGTGCTTACAGCTTCTGCCCAGAAATGGCGAGGTAGAGAATTCTCCACATCATGGTTCTTGCCATGTCCTGTAGAGTTCTAGTTTATGTTCTACCACTCTATTTTGTTGTGGTGACCTTGGTGAAGAGAAGTTGTGAGAAATTCCTTGATCATTGCAAAAGATTTCAAAATCTCTAGTTTCAAACTCTCCCTCATGATCACTTCTGATAGTGGAAATGTAGTGTCCCTTTTCTCGTTGAGCTTCATCTTTATGACTTAAAAACATAAACCATGTAAATCGAGAAAACTCATCCACAATAACAAAAGCATATTTCCTACCACCTATACTAGCAGTTCTAGTTGGACCAAATAAATCCATATGCAATAGTTGAAGAGGTTTAGAGGTAGAAACAATATTTTTGATTTTGAAAGATGAGCGAATTTGTTTTCCTAGTTTACATGCATCGCAAATATGATCTTTTAAAAAATCTAGTTTTGGAAGACCAATGACAAGATCATGTTTAGAAAATTTTTGAATAGTATGCAGGCTATCATGACCAAGTTTTCTATGCCAGACCCAGGAATCATCGATCATATAAGCAAGACAAATTTGATCCCCAAGAATATATATATTGCTAATAGTATAGACATTCTTGTCTCTATTACCTGAGAGAATTACTTTGCATGATTCATCTTCTATAAACCAACCGTGTTTCTTAAAGCGAACCTCATAGTCATTATCACATAGTTGACTGATACTGAGAAGATTGTAGCGGAGTTCATCAACCAGATATACTTCGTCTACATCACATGTTGAGCTCTGAGGAACTTTTCCAACTCCAATTGCATTACCTTTTGATTTATCTCCAAAGGTGTTGTTCCTCTATCTAGTTTGGTGACTGTTTTGAACAATTATTTGTCACCAGTCATATGTCTGGAACACGCGCTATCGAGATACCATTTTCCTTTTCGATTCTTCTTGCGGTGTTCCTACAAAACAAGATTACTTGTTTTTAGGTACCTAAGCCTGCTTGGGTCCTGAATGGTTAGATTTCTAAGTGTTAATTTGATTAGAAGATTTTGGCCGCTAGACCCATCTCCTGTTATCCTTGAATCTGCAACGATTAGAGGTGTGGACACGTTTACCACAATAAAAACATGATAGATTACTGGAATTTTTAGAGCCTCTTTCTGCTCTGATTTAATTCCTGCATTGGTTAGTATTGTGACCATTTTTACCACAAAAGGAGCATGTATGAGATTTTCTAGGATTATGAGGATCAGTCTGATTTGATTTGACAGAACTATGACTGGTGGATTTTTACAATCCATTCAGTTGAAGTTGAAGTTCATTTACTTCATCTTGAATCATATCACGCTCAATTTCACAGACTTCCAGCTTCAGAGACCAATCGTTCTTTTCTCTTTTGATCTTTCTGATTTCATTTAGAACTATTTCAATATCTGCAAGAGCAATATCAACAAATTCTTGCACTTCATAAAAGTTGGGACATGAAGGAATACGTACCTCACTGGTTCCCTCGTCTACCATAAGACCAAGGTCATATGGGTTTTCTTCCTCATCTGCTTCTTCATCTTCCATCAGCCCAAGATCCCCTGAATCTTCATTTTCATCAATAGTCATGAAACACATATTTGTCATTTCTTCATGATCAGGTTCTTCTTCATCACTCCAGGCTCCAAAGAATTTCTTCTTTTGCATGTTTCTGCTGAGCTTCTTCTTTAGTTCAGGAAAATAAGCTTGAATGTGTCCAAATTTTCCACATTCATAGCACTGATGGCGACTGCACCCACACTACTATATAAGTATGAAGGCAAAGGTCGTGTAGCTTTTACCCGAATGGTCGGGATCGAATCCACAAGGAGCCTATAAATGGGAGTGAGTGTATCAGCGATCTAGAGGGGTCGAGTGTTTCTAATTGCACTTCTAAACATTGGTTGGTGCTGAACTATACTAAATGTATTCTATTGTTTGTAAGCTAATTAATGATTAACTTTGTTTTGTGTTTGTTGTTGTTTTCTAATGTTGATAAAGGCACTAGAGTAGTGACTGTGGCCTAGGTGGATACACAAAGGGATTAAATTCTAAGGTCGGGGAATATGCTAGGGATATATCTATAACCAAAGCACGAAGGTGCTCACTCTATGCCTCTCGGTAGTTTGAGTGATTATAACCTAATTGCCTCTCTCGAGTCTAATTGGGTGCCCAGTAATCAAGCAATATAGCCTTAGGTAGGGTGTTAATCTCTCGAGGTTTAACCCGTTAACTAGGGCTCAAATGGGGTTTTACCATTTCTGGGTTTAACCCCTTTGATTGGGACTACCAATCTCTTGATAATACCCAAATTTCCTATTAGGCTAATTTCTAGACTCAAGTCTTCTTTCTCAAGAAAGACCCAAGTCATGAAAAGGTTAATTAGTGTTTGCAACCACTAATTATAGCAATAAAAACCTTGAAATAACCTAAATAGCCAACAACCATTAATTTTCCAACCTTAATTTCAAAACCCCATTATATACCCACACTAAGGTTGAGCCACAACCCTAGCTAATGGGTCTAGCTACTCATAATCAAATATGAGAACAATGATAGAGAAAAAGAATAACCCATTTAATTGAATCCTAACAATATAAATTGAAGTTTTCAATGTTAAAAGTGCAAGAATAAAACTAAAAAAATAAAAATCCAAAAATATTCACGAGCTCTCTACTCTGAAAAACAGCTGATATCTTCCAGCCTTCTAAATAAATTACAAAATAGTCTATTTATAGTCTGCCAAATTTTCGTACAAAAATACCCCTGAAGTACCACCGCGGTCCGCGAAAAAATTAGGACCTCGCAAGAACGCCACCGCGGTCCGCGAAACTTCGACCGCGATCGCGGTGAGAACTTGCAATTCTTGGGTCACACTAGAACTCCACCGCGGTCCGCGAAACTTCGACTGCGACCGCGGTGAATGACAGTCAATTTTCTAAGCTACTGGAAATGCACCGTGGTCTGTGAAACCACGACCGCAGCTGCAGTGGCTGATGGCATAATTTCTGAACTCACTGGAAATGCACCGCGGTCCGCGAAACCACGACCGCGGCCGTGGTGGCCTTGTTGGCTTGAGTAGCCTTGTTGGGTTTGATCTTTGTGCCGGATTCACTCCTATTTTGAGCATATTTTAGACTGAATGACTTCCTTTGTGTTTCAATCCTGCAACAAGCACAACGTATAAGCTTTCGGGGCTATTTGTGTAAAATTGTATCCAAAATTCATGTATAAGGGCACGGAAAACGAGGCAAAAATCCAAGTTATCAACTCCCCCAAACTTAAGCTCTTGCTTTTCCTCAAGCAAAACAAAATAAGCCCCGCCCCTGTGAGAGATTTCACAAAAATTTGGTTGTACTATTGGTGACCTCAACTAGCATCAATTGGAACTAACCGTAGCCCATAATGCGAATGAATCATTGACAATGATTGAACTTTTCAAAACCATAGTTTCAAGTGTGATACAAGAGCTTCAAGGGTTGGTCCAACTCATTAGTGAACTTCTAACTTTTACCTCGGTCAGTGTGGATCCCAGACTCTTATTCCGTAACTTTCCCCAGCATCTCACCTTTCAGAATAATGACACTCAGAACGAGGAATACGGTGAATCGCTCATCTCTCATCAAGGAAAGAGTCCCAAGTTGGGCTCAAAGTACCATAGGCTTGCCCTTTGTGTACATCACCACTAATATAGGCTTCGCTCATCCTGAGATCATATAGGGCTTTTGTGGAATCATGATGAAGGCTTTTGGTCAAGGGTAGGGCGTATTTGGTTAGAGTGAATTTTATCTTTCCTTAAGCACTTCATTTTCTTGTTGCTCTCACATTTTCTTGACTCTTTGAGTCTTTTTATCTTTTGTAGGGTTGGAGAGACACTTTTTTATGAATTCCTTTTTCTTTTCTTTTTTTCATTCTTTTCTTTTCATTCTTTTTCATTGCCTTTTCTCTTCTCTTTCTTTATTTCTTTCTTTCTTTTGTGCCTTCTTTTTCACTTCATCACATCTCTCGTCTCTCCCCCAAACTTATGCTTTTTTACTAGCGCCAAGGAAAGATCGGGTGCCAAGAGAGGGTAAAAGAATGGTTAAAGGCTTGTAACTTGGGTACAAAGAAAAGGCTTAATAGCTCAAAAGGGTTGACTAGGGAATATTTCTCTTGGAAGGTCATGGAAGTGTTAAATTCTTTGTTCAAGCCAAGGAAATCCTATAGTCACTTCTCAAGTCAAGTTACACCTAGAATTTCGCCTAGACAACACTCAGCGCAAGTTCTAGACTAGTGGCACGAAACTTGGACTTGTAATTACCAATTTCTCACCACTCACAGCTAAAGGATGGTTACGGAAACCGATTCGAGGGCCCACAACGACCTTAGTCGTGCTTTGAGTAACAAAAAAATGGTCCCGAAGAACCACCCGATGATTATCGGCCAACACAAGAGTCTCAAGATCATCACTATCACCATCCTCAACACAACAGTTTGTCTTTGACCATGGGATAAAAGGAAACTGTGTTAGGCCCAAGTGAAGCTTTGCTTGAGGCACTGTTATTGAAAAACAAAACAATAAGAAAAGGAAAAACAGACTCAAACCCTTAAGAAGGTTGTCACACCGTCCATCCTTGGGAAGAGCCACCCGGTTCACACAAGTTCCACTTTTGGAAAGAACCATGGCGTTAAGAAAATCAAAGGCTTATTGCTCACGAGAAAACCAAACAAGAAGCTATGAAAGAAAAGTAAGAAGCTATAAAATAGAAAAGAATTGTGTAAAATAACATAAAGTGCGTGGGATGGAATGAATATGTACAATAGGTGAATTAGATGACTATACATAAGAGATGAATATTTAAAATGGATAGTTATCTTATACATACCCAAAAAAAATAAATAACGTAAAGAAAGAGAAACAAAAAGTTGTTTTCATTATACAATCCTATGTAGCCAAAATAAAATGCTTGTAGGTCCACTCCCCCAACTAAAAGAAAGCATTGTTCTCGATGCTATAAAGAAAAAATAGTGCGCAAAAAATGGGAGAGAGAGAGAGTAAAGAAAACTCCCTATTGGCCCTCGGCCTGCTGTGGTCCCTGGTGCTCTGTCTGAGATGGGGTAGGAACTTCCTGAGATGGGGAAGGAACTGCCTCAGATGGGGAACCTGTAGGAGCTGGATCTGGTATAGCCTGTGATGGAGCTCAGGTGGGCTGAGCCTCCTGGCTCTGAGTCTGAGTGTGCTCTATGGGGGGGTCTGCCAATATAAGCCTGATGTTCTGGGAACGGGGCATGACCTTCCTCTTCTTCAGTGGCCTCACCGGCTCCTCCTCCTACACTGACTGAGGCAATGGCTGCTGCTCTGGTTGTGGCTCTGTGGGGTCTTCTAGTAGCATCTCCAAAGGAATCTGATCACCTGATAGCTTGTCGACCTCCTTTCTCAGCTTCGCCACCTCCTCCTTTGACGCCCTGGTCTTCCTCAGCTTCTTTGTTTCTTTGGCCAGCTTTACCAATGCACTCTCATGTGCACCCACTGCGTCCAGGATTTTCTTCTGATTCTCCAAAATTTCTTTCAGAGTGTCCTCAATGGACTGCGGGACCTGTGGTGGGAGTGGAGTAACTGGGACTGCCACGGCTGTAGAAATTGCAATCAACTTTGTAGTAGTTGACTGCATCTAGTTGGTGAGGCTAGTGAGAGTCATGTTCAGTCGTTGAGCAGTCATGGGATAGGCTCTGGTGGAGGGGATGTCTGTAGCTGTGGAGGAAGATAGGCCTAGAGCCTCCTCTGGAATGGCAGGCTGGGGCAGTGAGGGTTCCGCCACCACCACTGGCTCTTCAGACTGGCTAGTGGAGGCAACCGACTTTCCCTTTGACTTCTTTTTGGGGTTATCCTCATCTTTCAAGTCATACCAGGAGAAAGGTGCTTTGGGCTTGACTTTGGTGTCAAAGCGCTTCATAGTCACTTCCTGGTCTTCACAATACATGGTCAGGTAATGAGGATAAGGGTAAGAAGTATCACTTGTGCTGACCACTCGGCTAATGACCTCGAACATCATACTCCCCACATTGATGGGGTATCCAGCCATGATAGATGCTATTAATACAGCCCTACTGAGAGGGAGCGTCTGGTCATGATGAGTCGGGTCTAGCCTGCTACATACAAAAGTCTCCCATCCTTTAGCTTCGAAGTTCAGGGTCCTCCTGGTGATAGTCTTTCCAGCCGTTAACCACTCCGGGGTGTCCCCGGGCTTGGCCAAGTGCAAAGCCAACCAATTTCGCGCGGCATCCTTCTCGGCAAGTTTTTCCCGGTATAATGAATCATCCACATCATCCATCTTCAAATAGTCATTTAGTGAAGGTCCGTCAAAAGGCACAGTGAGATTGCAAACTTTGGATGACTTTGAGTCCTTTTCCAGAAAAAGCAAATTGGTGTAGAACTCCTTCACTATATGCTCATTGGCCTCCGAAAGATGCTCAGTGAAATAGGACCATCCTCTCCTATCTCGGAATTGCTGCCTCACATTGGGGTTGTATGTGGATAAATCTTTCATTGAGAAGGTGTGCTCCGGGATAAGAGATCGTGCAGTCCACAACTCCCTGAACCTGTGGAAGGATTTCTCACTTACAAAACGATCCTTCCACACATCCGAGTTCCTAGTGCTCTCTACCCCTTCAACCACCTGCGCACCCCCTTTGCTGTCACTTGAATTTTCCCCAAGGAAGCTGTAGGGTAAGTAGAATATGAGTGTTCACTGGAGGCGGATTTGGCTGGAGACACTGCTCGTGATGTGGCCGGGAGAGATGAGACCGGATCAATTGGGGATGACTGTGATAAGGCCTCTTCTAACGGAGCATATTCACTTCCTGATGGTGAAGGAGGAGAGTCTATAACCCGACTGGGCCGTCGTGATGACTGAGGCAATGTAACTTTTGAAGGTTGCCTTGGTGCCCCCAGGTCTCTCCCCCTTTGAGTTTCTCCTCTACCCGTGTTTTTGCGACCTCCCCCACGAGATATTACCATTGCCTGCAAAGTACACATAAGTGAACATGGTTAGTGCAGACACTTGAGTAGTCACTGAAGTTTAAGCATATTGGAATGAGGCAAGACACACTGGACAGACTTCGCGGACCGCGAAAAGTCGACCGCGGCTGCGAAAGTCTAATCATGCTTTGAGCAGGACACACTGGAGTGACTTCACGGACCGCGAAAAGTCGACCGCGGCCGTGAAAGTCTAATCATGCTTTGAGAAGGACACATTGGACTGACTACACGGACCGCGAAAAGTCGACCGCGACCGCGAAAAGTCGACCGCGGCCGCGACCGCGACCGCGAAGTTCTAATCAAACTGAAGCAAAATGAAGCACCGCGGTTCGCAAAAAATGGACCGCGGACCGCGAAAATGGCTATTTACCTAGGGTTCCCAGAATTTGCAATTTCTACTCTAAAGTGTTCATTGAGTGAAGTCCTATATAAGTAATCAGTGCAATTGCATTCCAAAGGACTATTTTGAACCCATTGGGCTAACCCTAACATTTACAAGCCTAGAAAGAGAAAATAATAATGAAAAAGAAATTGAAAACTAAAGAAGATAAAGAAATTAAGAAGTTAATGAAGCATAAATACACTTACTAGATGTTGGGATGAAAGTATGGATGCAAGAAATAAGTTTCAGAGGATGCAAAAGTGAGACACGGTTGAAAGTGGTTTAGGCTAGCTATAGTGGGAAAAGTGTGAAATGTAACCCTCAAGTCCTATTTATAGGAAGAGCTGGGAACCACCCCACTTACCTACCGCGGACCGCGAAAATTCGACTGCGGTCCGCGGTCATTCAATGGCATAAGGCTTACGAGGCAAAAGGGTTTCGCGGACCACGAAAAGTCGACCGCGGCCGCGAAGTCCATTTCCAGAGCACTGTGTTTGCATCATATTGACTTTGCGGACCACGAAAAGTCAACCGCGACCGCGAAATCAATTTCCAGTGAGCTTCTGTTTCTATACTCAGCCAAATTCCTGTGCCAAAATCATCCTACACATCCAAAAACCAATTAGTGTAAAAGTGAAACCTAATTTACCAAGAAAAACAAAGAAAATGAAAGTAAAGACACATGGGTTGCCTCCCAAGAAGCTCCTGATTTAACGTCGCGACACGACACATTTTACCGGGATCATTGGAGATTAAGAAGTGCCACCACGTGGCTGTCATCAACTTTGCCAAGATAGTGTTTTACCCGGTGACCATTTACTCTGAATACTTCACCACTTTTGTTCTTGAGGTCAAGAGCCCCAAATGGAGTAACAAATACCACTTCAAAAGGGCCACTCCACTTAGACTTTAGCTTCCCGGGAAATAACCTCAACCGAGAATTGAACAATAAGACCAAGTCACCAACTTTGAACTCTTTTCCTCGAGCATATTTGTCATGTAGGTACTTCATTTTGTCCTTATACAAGGACGAACTGGAGTACGCATGGAATCTAAACTCATCCAACTCATTCAAGTGCTCCACTCTAAGATTTGCAGCTACATCCCATTCCAAGTTCAACTTTTTCAAGGCCCACAGAGCCTTGTGCTCCAATTCACCGGAAGGTGGCATGCTTTTCCAAAGACCAAGCGATATGGGGACATCCCAATAGGGGTCTTGTAGGCGGTCTGGTAAGCCCAAGGAGCATCATCTAATTTCTTAGCCCAGTCAGTCCTATTGGCATTGACCATTTTGGATAATATGCTCTTTATCTCCCTATTAGACACTTCAACTTGGCCACTAGCCTGAGGATGGTACGGGGTAGTGANTCTAGCTCTTTGGCATTCATAACACCTCTTCACTAGGGTACTAGCATCCTTATACAAAGTGGGCCAAAATAACCCACAACTAAGCACTTTAGAAGCAGTTCTCACCCCTCCGTGATGACCACCATACGGCGAGGAGTGGCAAGACTCAAGGATGGCTAGTTGCTCTTCCTCCGGTACACATCGCCGGATTACCCCATCGGTGCAAATCTTGAATAAATAAGGCTCATCCCAATAGAAATCCAAGCTATCCCTTCGAAGCTTCTTCCTTTGGTTAGAAGAGAGCTCACAAGGGACAAGTCCAGTGACTAGGAAATTAGCAATATCCGCAAACCATGGCATTTCTCTCATGGACATTGAAAAGAGTTGTTCATCCAGGAAACTATCATTGATCTCAAGTCCGTCACAAGGACATCCTTGCTCTTCCAACCGGGACAAATGATCGGCAACTTGATTCTCACTCCCTCTTCGGTCCACTATCTCTAGATCAAACTCTTGTAACAACAAAATCCATCTCATAAGTATTGCCTTGGAATCCTTTTTGGTCATGAGGTACCGGAGTGCTGCATGGTCAGTGTGAACCATGACTTTGGCACCCATTAAATAAGATCGAAATTTTTTCATGCCAAAGACTATAGCTAGAAACTCCTTCTTTGTGACTGTGTAGTTCATTTGAGCAGAATTCATTGTCTTGTTGTCATAGTAAATTGGATGAAACACTTTGTTCACCCTTTGCCCAAGCGCAGCACCCACAGCAACCTCACTTGCATCACACATAAGCTCAAATGGGGCACTCCAATCTGGTACCGTGATGATGGGAGTGGTAGTGAGATTGTTTTTTAAGAGTTCAAAAGCTTGCATACACTGCTCATCAAAATTAAATTTGGCATCCTTCTCTAACAGCTTGCATAATGGATTCACCACCTTAGAGAAATCTTTAATAAACCGCCGGTGAAAACCGGCATGGCCAAGAAAGCTCCGGACTCCTCTCACTGAAATAGGTGGTGGCAGTTTTGAAATAACTTCGATCTTTGCCTTATCAACCTCAATGCCATTCTTTGAAATCTTATGGCCTAAAACAATTCCTTCCTCCACCATAAAGTGCCATTTTTCCCAATTCAAGACCAAATTTGTTTCTTCACATCGAGCAAGGACTTTATCAAGATGACTCAAGCATTCGTCGAAAGAATCCCCGATGACACTAAAGTCATCCATAAATACTTCTAGAAAGTCCTCCACCATGTCGGTGAAGATTTCCATCATACATCTTTGGAAATTAGATGGGGCATTACAAAGCCCGAATGGCATTTGAGCAAAGGCAAAAGTGCCATATGGGCATGTGAAGGTGGTCTTCTCTTGATCCTCCGGGGCTATCAAAACTTGATTATATCCAGAATACCCGTCAAGGAAGCAATAATAGGCTCGACCTGCAAGCCTATCCAACATCTGATCCAAGAATGGTAAAGGGAAATGGTCTTTTCGGGTCACCATGTTGAGCTTGCGGTAGTCCATGCACACCCTCCATCCGGTAATCGTTCTTTAAGGAATGAGCTGATTCTTATCATTTTTGTCACTATCATTCCACCCTTTTTCGAAACGCATTGGACCAGAGAAGTCCAAGCACTATCCGAAATTGGATAGACCACACCCGCATCAAGCCATTTTATGATCTCCTTTTTTACCACATTTTGCATAGCTTCATTGAGTCTTCTTTGATGTTCAACAGAGGGTTTGGATCCATCCTCCAATATAATCTTGTGCATGCAAAAGGCGGGGATAATACCCCGAATATCAGCCAAGGTCCAACCAATTGCTTTCTTCCTCCTTCTTAGCACTTTTAAAGTTGAGTCAACCTGCAATTTGGTTAAGCAAGAGGAAAGAATAACTGGTAAAGTACAAGAGGGACCAAGGTATTCATACCTGAGGTGGAAAGGAAGTGGCTTCAACTCCAGATTCGGAGGTTCTTCAATGGATGGCTTTGTTGGTGGGGTCTTCCTGTTCTCCAAGTCCAATGACAATTTTCTGGGAGCATAGGAATAAGACCCCATGCTTTGAAGGGCATGGGAACTCTCAAGTACACCATCCACCACTGAGTCCTCGTGATTCAACAAGGCCAACTCCACAGGGTCATCAACATGGATCATAACACTATCATCAATAATAACCTCGGACACAAGGTCCATAAAAGAGCACACTTCGGTGTTGTTGGGATGCTTCATAGATTTGCATACGTGGAAGACCACTTTCTCATCACCAACTCTGAATGTAAGTTCCCCAGCTTCAACATCGACCAAGTCCTTCCTGGTGGCAAGGAAAGGCCTCCCCAAGATAATAGGAACCTCAAAATCAACCTCACAATCGAGGATAACAAAATTTGCTGGCAATATGAACTTGTCCACTCTCACTAAGACATCATCAATAATACCTAGGGACCTCTTCATTGATCGGTCCGCCATTTGCAAACGCATAGAGGTCGCCCTAGGTTGTACCATCCCCAAGGTCTTGAACACAGAATATGGCATCAAAGTTATGCTTGCCCCAAGATCACATAGGTCTTTTGCAAAGTCTGCACTCCCAATTATGCAAGGAATAGTGAAAGCACCTGGATCTTCAAGTTTTGGTGCCATGGAGTGAACAATAGCACTCACTTGGTGAGTCATCTTAATGGTCTCACAATCCATGGATCGTGTTTTTGTCACCAAGTCCTTCATGAACTTAGCGTAGCCTGGCATTGGCTCCAAGGCCTCAACCAAAGGAACATTTATGGTGAGACTCTTCATCATATCAAAGAACTTTTTAAACTGGGTCTCTTTCTTCTCTTTTGCCTATCTCTGAGGATAGGGAGGAGGTGGCCTAGGCAATGGTGCCTTTGGGACCACCGGTTCCGTCATGTCAATTACGTGTTCCCTAGACGGGTTTACATTTCTATCCAAATCCTCCCTATTTTCATGAATGTCAATTCTTACCTCACCTTCACTTGGCTCATCCAATGCTTGCTCCACATCAGCTGGTAGCTCATCTTGGGTACAACTTCATCATCATCAATAACTTTCTTTTTTTCTGAAGTACTTGCCTCCACACCTTTTCCACTCCGAGTGGTTACCGCCATAGCATGACCGGTGTTGTTGTTTCCACCCTTGGGGTTCACCACCGTATCACTTGGTAGTGCACCCTTTGGGCGTGTGTTTAAGTCTTGTGAGATCTGGCCCATTTGTACTTCAAGGTTTCGGATGGAAGTAGTGTGAGAGAATATCTGGGCATCAGATTCTGCATTCCTCTCCATCATATATTTGAACATGTTTTCTATCCGACCCATTTCCGAGCTTGAAGAACTTTGCCCATGAGATTCATATGGAGGAGGGTTGCTTGGTTGTTGGTACATCGGGGGCCTTTGAAAACCCGACCCCCGATTACCTTCACTTCCCCAGTTGTTGTTGTTATTTCTTCCATTCCAATTCCCTTCATTGTTGTTCCCCCATTGTCGGTCATTATTGTTGTTCCATTGACTATCATTGGTATTGTTCCAATTTCTAGCATTGTTATTGTTCCAGTTTCGTGGCCTTTGGTTCCCTCAGTTTTGTGTATTACCTTTCCCTTGGTAGTTGTTTGCATACATAACATCTTCATTTTGGTCATTGTAACTTTCATCTTGTTCATGACCACTTGGCCCTTGATCCCCTTGATCACCATGGTTTTGCTTAACATTTCCCCGAGGTCTCCTTTGGTTTCCTTGCATATGAACTCCTTCCATAGCATTTACTTGCTTAGGCCCTTGCAAATGTTGGAGTTGGGCTTTAGCAAGTTGGTTCATGGTTGTTGTAAGCTCGGCAGTTTCTTGCCCTTGTTCTTGTAGTTCCTTGTGGAGACTATTCACACCGGTTTCCCCTTGAGGCACATTTGCTCTACTTTGCCAAGACGAAGATGTGTCGGCTATTTCATCAAGAATATCACATGCCTTCGGGTATGTCATCTTCATAAAATTACCACCGGCCAATTGGTTGACCACACATTGGTTTACCGTGTTGATTCCCCGGTAGAATGTTTGTTGTATCATAGCCTCGGTCATGTCATTGTTAGGGCATTCCTTGACCATGGTTCTATAGAGTTCCCATATTTCATGTAGGGGCTCGTTTGGCTCTTGTTTGGATGCCAAAATCTCATCTCGAAGGGCTACCATATGGCTTGGGGAGAAAATTTTGCAATAAATTTATCCGCAAGCTCGTCCCAAGTGGATATAGAATGGTTTAGGAGACGCTCAAGCCAATCCAACGTTCTTCCCCTAAGTGAGAACGGGAACAACCGTAACCTCAATGCGTCCTCAGACACATTAGTATTCTTACTCCCCCAACATGTATAAACAAAGCCTTTGAGATGCTTATAGGCATTCTGATGGCCGGCTCTGGTGAAGTATCTTCTTTGCTCTAGGAGAGTGAGCATAACATTTGTGATTTGGAAGTTACCCGCTCGAATCCTTAGCGAGACTATTTCACTAGCATACCCCTCGTTTGGAAGGACCCGAGGAGCAGCTCTAGGGGCTGGAGGTGGGGGAGGGGCTGGAACATCGTCCTGAATATTGGCCTGTCGGCCTCTTCTTTGTGGAGGATCTTGATTGATTTCATCTTCTTGATTGTCATAAACCTCCTCCCCTGGAATCACATTTCCTAGTGGATCGGCCATTGTACCTAAGTACACCAAACAAGGAAGTTAAAAATAGAAGGAAAGAAAAACATACTACGCTTCTAGTCACAAATATAGTCACAACGTTAAAGCTCCCCGGCAATGGCGCCAAAAAGTGACAGTGACTGCACCCACACTACTATATAAGTATGAAGGCAAAGGTCGTGTAGCTTTTACCCGAATGGTCGGGATCGAATCCACAGGGAGCCTATAGATGGGAGTGAGTGTATCAGCGATCTAGAGGGGTCGAGTGTTTCTAATTGCACTTCTAAACATTGGTTGGTGTTGAACTATACTAAATGTATTCTATTGTTTGTAAGCTAATTAATGACTAACTTTTTTTTGTTTTTGTTTTTGTTTTCTAATATTGATAAAGGCACTAGGGTCGTGACTGTGGCCTAGGTGGATACACAAAGGGATTCAATTCTAAGGTCGGGGAATATGCTAGGGATATAGCTATAACCAAAGCACGAAGGTGCTCACTCTATACCTCTCGGTAGTTTGAGTGATTATACCCTAATTGCCTCTCTCGAGTCTAATTGGGTGCCCAATAATCAAGCAATATAGGCTTAGGTAGGGTGTTACTCTCTCGAGGTTTAACCCGTTAACTAGGGCTCAAGTAGGGTTTTACCATTTCTGGGTTTAACCCCTTTGATTGGGACTACCAATCTCTTGATAATGCCCTAATTTCCTATTAGGCTAATTTCTAGACTCAAGTCTTCTTTTTCAAGAAAGACCCAAGTCATGAAAAGGTTAATTAGTGTTTGCAACCACTAATTATAGCAATAAAAACCTTGAAATAACCTAAATAGCCAATACCCATTAATTTTCCAACCTTAATTTCAAAATCCCATTATATACCCACACTAGGGTTGAGCCACAACCCTAGTTAATGGGTCTAGCTACTCATAATCAAAGATGAGAACAATGATAGAGAAAAAGAATAACCCATTTAATTGATTCCTAACAATGAAATTGAAGTTGTCAATGTTAAAAATGCAAGAATAAAGGTAAAGAAATAAAAACCCTAAAATATTCACGAGCTCTCTACTCTGAAAAACAGCTGATATCTTCCAGCCTTCTAAATAAATTACAAAATAGTCTATTTATAGTCTGCCAAATTTTCGGACAAAAATACCCTTGAAGCACCACTGCGGACCGCGAAAACACGACTGCGGTCTGCGAAAACATTAGGACCTCACTGGAACGCCACCGCGGTCCGCGAAACTTCGAACGCGGCCGCGGTGGATGACAGTCAATTTTCTGAGCTACTGGAAATGCACCGCGGTCCGCGAAACCTTGACCGCGGCCGCGGTGGCTGATGGCATAATTTCTGAACTCACTGGAAATGCACCGCGGTCCGCAAAACCACGACCGCGGTCGCGGTGGACTTGTTGGCTTGAGTAGCCTTGTTGAGTTTGATCCTTGTGCCGGATTCACTCCTATTTTGAGCATATTTTAGACTGAATGCCTTCCTTTCTGGTTCAATCTTGCAACAAGCACAACGTATAAGCTTTCGGGGCTATTTTGTGTAAAACTGTATCCAAAATTCATGATTGAATGTGTTCAAATTTTCCACATTCATAGCAACTTCCTTCATTTTTATCAGCTTCATTATTTATCCTCCTTTCCTGAAGTTAGACTTTCCTCTTCTGCTATTTCTATTTTACTTCATCATGTTGGTTACAACTTGAGAAAGCATGGTTATGTTTTCATCTTGTTCTCCTCTTTCTTCTTCCTCTTCATTTTCTGGTTCAACCACAATTGCTTTAAAGGCAATTGTTTTCTTCTTTTCTTGTTGAATTTGCATATTCAAGTGATTTTTCTCAAAGAAAATTAGATCACCTCTAAGTTAATCATAGGACATTTTGTCAAGATATTTCCATTCTAGGGCGATGAACTTTGGCTGCCAAAGGGTGGGTAGACTTCTGAGATTTTTTCTGACATGTTCTCCACTTTTAATTTGTCTCCTAAAATATTTCAAATCCCCAAGGATTTTGCTGAATCTGGAGAACATCTCTTCCGCTGATTCTCCATCCTTCATTTGAAATAGCTCAAAGTCGCGAAGTAGAAGATTTATTCTTGATTATTTCACCTTGTTGGTTCCTCCATATGTGACCTCCAATTTATCCCACATTTTGTTAGCAGTTTCACAACTTGAAATATTTTCGTACTCTTCTCCACTTATAGAATTGTACAGTAGATTTTTTTGCTTTGGCATTCATAGTTATGATAGCAGATTGTTCGTCAGTGTAATCATCTAAGTCAAGTGGATCACTTGATAAGATAACTTTACCATTTGCATCTTTCTTTGGTGGAATTGGAAGATTTTCCTTTTGATTACACGCCAAACTTTGATATCATATGACATTGTGTATGTTTCCATATGAACCTTCCAATGAGAAAAGTGTTGTCCGTTGAAGTAGGGAGGTCGAACCTGAGAAGTTCCTTCTTGAAATAGTGCACCAACGACAGTGTTAGATCCCATGATCTTTTTCTCACTAGTTGTTAAGCAACGATTGTGAATCTTGCTCTGATACCAATTTAAAGTATAATATAGGGAGGGGTGAATTGTGGTCTATTAAAATTTAATTGACTAAGGATGAGTTTAGTTGACTAGGTCCTGTGAAGAATGCAAACAGAGATAAGCAAAGCAAATAGTAAATAGAACAACACACAACTATTTTTATATTGGTTCAGTACCGGTATGGTACTTACGTCTAGTTTCCCTTGGATCACAAGGGTTCTCTTAGATCTTGTAAAATATTACAGCAATGATGGTTTTAACTCGTTCACCACTAACGGAATGTAATTACTATATATTCCGAATGTTGACACAACTCGCTTTTGCGATCTAACTCTTTCTATCTTTTGTGAAACTGGTAAATTGAAGAATATAGTATTTATGCTAAGAAATAGAGAGACTTAGAAGACAATATTTGTAGTTGCGCAAAACTTCTTTGTAAACTAAGGAGACTTCTTATAGGAGAGCTTGAGAGTCGTTGCAATATGTCTTGATTTGAGGCACAGAATCCTCTAAGAGATTTGACTCAAGGGGTGCCTTTCGAATCATGCACTTAAGATGGGCTGGATTCGTTTGTGACTTTCCTTGTCACATCCTTATTTTATGGAGAGATTTGAGCCTTCAACTTTGCTGATTGAAGCTGCCGTATATTCTTTGATTCACTTCCTTATTTGATAGTCTTGATATACTTTGATTGAGACTGAGAGGGCTCAGGAGATTTGGTTTCCTCTTTGATGGCTTCTTGTTCTTTGATTCAATATATTCTCCTTTGGTTTAGGCATCATCAGTTCCTTTGATTCAGCACCATCTTCCCTTGGTTTAGACATCATCAGCTTCTTTCCTTTTGATAGCTTCTTGACAGCTTTCTTTCCTTTTGTTGATACCTTGATTTATGCAATTAATGTAAATAGGTTGTCATCATTGAAACTTAGATTTAGATTTAATATTATCTACCGCTTCTTCTCCAATACTGGAAGAACCATCATCTTCCGCAAATAACGATAGCATGGAGGACGACCTCAGGCGACGGCTCACGAGACGAATAGTATTAGTAAAACTTCAGTAGTAAGGAGAGCTCTCAGTAGCCTGAAGCACTTTTACTTATTATTCATCCCTACGCCTCTTTCTGTTCTCTGTCGCTTGAAAGATTCTAGAAAGTTATGCGACCTTTTTTTCTATAACTGAAATAACCTCCCTATTAAGTGCCTCATGATGTGTAGAAGTCCACTTACTTGCAATCCGTACATCCAACCAAATACTTACAGCCTTCTCGTCTGAAAATTGTATTGGCTCCTCCTGGTCATTGATAGGTTGACTCCAGCAGAACTCCTCTAAGGTACTTTTATAGCGATCCTATATTAGACACGAATTATAACTTTCCGAAAAAATTTAAGCTTGCATTGGTAGTCATAATCCGGTCTTCGAGTCGTTCTTCTTCTTTTGAATGTGGTCTCCTTGAAAAGTTCATCGTGACTCAGTTTCTTTCCATATGTTTTCCTACAAATAAAATAAAATACTTCAACTAAATTGAATGAATATAGTATGAAAAGTAACATTAAAGCCTTAAGGAATCACCAGTCTCTTCCTAACCGCTCCCATGCTGAAAGCACCCCGCAATGCAAGTAGCTATTATTATCTAAAAGAATTCGATTGCCCACTACATGCATAGATCCTTCTATATATGTTGGAGAACCCACCTGGGCCTCTTCTTTGTTTTAAGGAAATGAGAAAAGGAGAGGCAATGCCTTCTTTTTAAAATCTCTAGCAACTACCTTATTGTGACGGGTCTCCATTACACACTTTTTTCTGCAAATAAAATGTTTAAAGTTAGATGATAACATTATCCCCTTTCGGGTAGGGGCAAGGTTAGCGTATATTCTACCCTCCTCAGACTCCACTGGTGGGATTTTACTGGGTTGTTGTTGTTGTTGTTGAAGATGATAACACGATAAATATTACATTTTAATTAAAATAATGCATTTGTACCTTAAACTCATTGAAAATTTCTGAAAAGTTGAATAAAATGTCACTCCAAGTCGGGTAAGGGTCATCATATAATGCACCAATAACATCTGTGATTATATTCGTAGTTTGTGCAATTGAGTGAGTGGTAGTTTAGTGATATGAACGTGGAAGCAAAATAACAAGAACACAAATAAAATGATAGAAAGATAGAGATAGTAGAGAACCAACTAAGGAAATTGAAAGAACATTTGAAATAAATAAATACCCAATCAATTTAAGACTTAATTGACCCAAAACTATAGGACCAACCCTCAAGGGAAAGCAATCTCCTAGCAAGTTCACCATAACAAGTAATCAACAAATATAGAAATTCATCCTAAACACTTTCAATGAGTTTTGATTCACAATATCAAAATAAGTTAACCCTAAATGAGAGCCTTAAGGGATATTTATACTAGGAAGCTAAATATTACAAATATAGCCACCAAATGTAGTATAGTCTTTAATTGTTGGTGAAATCATATATGTAGTCGTCCCGTTATGAAAGTAGCCTCCAACGCTCGATGGCTATCTAGAATCTATCATCGTCCCTCCCTTAAAAGAAATTTGTCCTCGAATTTGGACCTTTAAACAAAAGAAAGGGGGCTTCATTAGTTAAATTTTAACTTGGACATAAGCAAGTACGTCAAACTAACAAGTAAACTATATTTTAGAAAATTTATGATATATCCAAGCATCCAAACCAATAAGTAAGACAAATCTACCATTCAAACAAAAATCTAATGATACCCATGGACAAAACAAAGTATAAAAGCTACCCAAAATATGAGAATTTTCATGTAATACCTCCAATATACACACCAAGTGTGCCCAGTATAAGAATCATCAAGAAAAATATTAATCTTATAGCGTTATCAAGTCCAAGCATAAGCATAAGCCAAATAAATAAGTCATTCTTGAATTCAAGCCGACATGAGAAATCAAGAATAAAAATAGTATGTTGAAACAAAACAAGCCTCTTGGCTTCACCAATATTATCATTCAAGAAAGATTTAGCATGCTTTTTCTTAAACTCATAACACCAATCCACATGAAAGTTATCAACTTGCTTTAAACTCAAAGAACTAGTGTAGTGGAAAAAATTAGCTCTATCAAATATATGAGTGGAATAAGTTAGAAAGTTTATACCAAGTAAAGAACTTTCTTCTTTTTCCAAAAAGTTTAGCTTCCAAAATAATCTCATTAGTAATCTCAAACGACTTTTCAAAAATGGAATATTTTATTGGTAAATCCAAATCAAACTCAAAAGATTTCATCTCACAATCAAACAAGAAAGAATCAAATGGCTTAAAGCTTGAAACATTACCACTCAATTCACCATCAAATAAGCAATCATCGCCAATTAAATAATGATCCTCAAAATAGAAAGCATGAACAATAGGAATCGATGGATCAAACTCAACAAAATCACATAAAGATTCAACCTTTACGCTTTCCACAACCTTAATCAATGATTCTTCATAAGAAAATAGGTCATTCAAACCATCAAAACAACTAGAATCACTATCTAATGTATCTCCACAGCTCAAAGAATCATTAGAATCAATAATTGTACCCAAACTAACACTTGAAATATCACTATGCTCATCACAAGAAGAAAGAGTGTTAGGCTTAGCAATCATACTTTGATTCACTTCTAAATATTCTATTTTACCTCCTTGAATAATGGAAGAATCTTCACTTTGGGCTAGGGTGGCTTCGGCCAGTTCACGTGGAGGATCTACACAATAAGCCAAACAACTAGCAAGAAAAACATTAGTCGTGAAAGAATTATAAGAAGAATGCCCCTCACTTGAACTCTCTTATTTTATCTCTTCTTTCTTTTCAATCTTTTCCTTTCCTTCTTTTTTGGGTCTCTCACTCAATTCTTTCATATGCCTATAGTCTTCACTCACTTGAAATGGAGTCAAAGGAGTAAGGACTATTTTTTTGCCATTTCCCTCAAAAGAATATTTATTTGTCCTTCCATAATAGAGAGCATCCTTGTCATATTGACATGTACTCCCCAACAATAAATGACATGCTTGTATGGGGACCACATCACAAAGAATTTCATCAACATACTTTTCGATTTTGAAAATCACCAAGACTTGTCTAGTCACTTTAAGTTCACCACATTCATTAAGCCATTGGAGTTTATAAGGACGAGTATGTCTTTGAGTCTTCAAGTTCAATTTTTCCACCATAGAAGCACTAGCAACATTAGTACAACTACCACCACCAATAATCAAAGAACACACCTAATCTTTAATCTTACACCTTCCATGGAACAAGTTCTCTCTTTGGTTCATATCTTCCATCCCTTTCGCACTCAACACTCTCCTAACAACATACAAAGGTAAATTAGGGGTGTCATATTCTACTTCATCATCAAATGCGGCCTCCTCTTCTTCACATGATTCTCTACTTTCTTCCCTTTCATAAGCTTCTTCCATAAGTATTATGGTTCTTCTATTAGGACATTCACTTATTTTATTACCATATCCTTGACATTTGTAGCACCTATTAGAGTTAAGATTTTAGAAATAAAGTTTAGAACTGTTACCTCCCTCCTTAGCCTCCGCCTATGGTTTGGCTTTGTCATTTTGCCACTTGGAGTCAACTTTTGGCTTGTTTTCATTTGAAAGATATTGCCAAGTTCTCTTATTTTTGCTCCATGAAGTGTTGTAATTTTTGGATTTTCTCTCTTTGAGTTGCCTCTCTTCTTGGAGTTTATTTTCAACCTTGATAGCCCCTTGGAGTGCCTCATGTATAGTAACAAATTTGTGCAAAGTCATTTGGCTAGAAATTTCATGCTTAAGCCTCGCCAAAAATCTAGAAATCATGAGTCTTCCATTATCATCAAGATTGGCTCTAACCCTAGTGGTCTCCAACTCTTCAAAGTAAGCCTCAACATTCTTGTTTCCTTGCTTCATATTGTAAAATTTGGTAAGCAAGTCACTCACATACTCTTCGGGCACAAATCTTGCTCTCATAACCACTCTAAGAAACCCCCAAGAGTCAATGGCAATATCTCCATTTCTATTTCTATCCTGTTTCTCTTTCTCCCACCAAGAAGAAATAACCAACAAGTTTAGAAATGGCATGCTTGAACCTCTTTGTATCAGGTACATTGTTAAGCTCAAACATCCTTTCCATTTGTATTTCTCATTCTAAAAATTCCTCGGGGTCACTACTTCTATTGAAAGTAGTAAGTGAAGTCTTGATGTTATTAAGACCCCGGTCTTCTTCATCTCCCCATATTCTACCATGTTATTCATTACCAACGTTTCAATCATAACCATAATTATAAGCATTATTCAAGTTTCTACCTTAATAGCTCGTACCATGCCTTCCACCTCTCCCTCGAAAGCCTCCTTGTCCATTGCTTTTAGGTTGGACTCTAACTGGTTCATCATATTGCTCGTCATAGTCCAAATCATCATCAAAGTCATTTTGTGGTTGTTGTGGCCTAAGAGGTTGTTGTTGATGCTCAATTCTTGCTTGCCTACCTTATGGAAGTAGACCTTGTATTGGTACTTGATTGTTATCAACTTGTGATTGGTTGATTACCCTTGCAATGTGTGGTGCGGTAGGAGTAAAACTATTTTGTGGTGTTGCACTAGCTTCCACTCCTTGGTTAGGATTAGTTGAAAAGCCTTGACATTGGTTAAGAAGGTTGTGATGAGACTTGACCATATTTTTCATGTTGTCAACTTTCATAATCAAAGCTTGTAAAGCCTCCAAGTCTTTAGAGACTCCCTCCTTTGGATTTGAAGTACCTCCAATATTCAAAGACATAGCCCCTACAAACAAAGAAAACAAGTTGAAAAAAATAAAATAAAAGGACCTCTCCAATTCACTCCCTTTGTGTATCCCTCAAATATTTCACTCAAATTTTAATACTCCTGTATCACTCTAATGCACTTGGCTTTAGGCACACACTCTAAGAATCTCACTACTCAAGCATTTTTCTACTCTTGGATGAATATCCAAAGTTGATATCAAACTCAATCAAGGCACTTTCAAGTGAAACTTCCCACTTCAGGGCAAGAATGGAGTTTATGTGACTCAACAAAGAAGCTAAAGTAACTAACGGACTATGGAAACAAGAAATTAACAACAAGACTAAAGATAAAAGCACAAATAAAATTAGCACGAAATAAAATAAAGCAAACAAAAAAAACTAGTTTATCACTAAGTATGAACTATTACTTAAGTAAACTAGCTAGAATAATTAAGAAAAGAAAAAAATCAAAAGAAACAAGCTGAAAAGGCTATTTTTGAAATTTGGCAGAAATGGGTTACTGGACAAAAGTGGTTAATTTCGAAATTATGCTGCAAGATGTGGCTATTCCTGCAAAATTCGAAATTCGAGCATTCTTCCTCAAGTTCTTCATTTTTCAATCCAAATTCAATCAAAAACACCTCAAATCTTCACCAAACCTCACCAAATTTGATATTCAAGTTCCCTACAACTCCATGAACAAACCTCAAGCAACAATCTCTTCAAACAACTACAAAATTAACAAAACCTATTTTAACAATGGAGTTTCTTCTTCAAATTTTCACTCAAATCAATCCAAACTTTAGTATTAGCTTCACAATGATGTTATGAACTCTAATCCTAACTACCAATTCGATTTTAACCAAGGATATTTACCTTTTGATTCAAACCTCAAACCTTCAATGCTTAACAATGGTGGATCCGATTTTTTGACCACTCAAATCCCTCCAAGTCAGTTTGTTTCTTCAATTTTTAAGCTCCTGCAACACTATAAACGATTTTCCAATCTCCAGATTCGCAAAAAATTTCAAAAAAATTCAGAAGATATCTCCAACATTCTAGATCCGAAAATTTTCAACAAAGAACATCTCAAATCCAAATCACAACCACAAATACTTCTTAGATTCAAGTAACATGTCAGAATCAGGCACCAAAAGTCGATCAAGTCTCATAACAATAATAAATCCCACTATATATTTGGCCAAGAATAAAGGATCATTTTTTTTAATTTTATATATATTTTTAATTTTGTATTAAAAAACAGTGGCAATAAGGAAAAATTGATGGAACAATTCTTAGCCTAGACTCTGATATCAAGATGATGCGAACGCAGAAGCAAAATAACAAGAACACAAATAAAATGATAGAAAGATAGAGATTTAGTAGAGAACCAACTAAGAAAATTTAAAGAACATTTGAAATAAACAAATACCCAATCAATTTAAGACTTAATTGACCCAAAACTATAGGAACAACCCTTAAGGGAAAGCAATCCCCTTGCAAGTTCACCTTAACAAGTAATCAACCAATATAGGAATTCATCCTAAACACTCTTAATGAGTTTTCATTCACATTATCAAAATAAGATAACCCTAAAATGAGAGCCTTAAGGGTTATTTATACTAGGCAGCTAAATATTACAAATATAGCCACCAAATGTAGTATAGTCTTTAATTGTTGGCGAAATTATATATGTAACGACCCGATCGGTCGTTTTGAGCTCTAGCGCGTCATTCGGTGGTTTGAGGTCTTGAACAGCTTCACTTCAGGTATTATGACTTGTACGCGTGGCCGAAACTGGAATTTCGAAAGTTCAGAGTTGATTTGGAAAGAGAATTCTCATTTCAGAAGCTTTAAGTTGGAAGAATTGACTAAGGTTGGATTTTTAAGTAAACGACCTCGGAATCGGGATTTGAAGGTTCCAGCAGGTTCGTATGATTATTTCGGACTTGGGTGTATGTTCGGATCGGGTTTTGGATGACCCGGGAGCGTTTCGGTGTCTATTGTGGAAGTTGGCATTTTGGAAGAAATTCATAAATTTGGGTTAAAGTGCATTTCAATGTTATAGATGTCTGTTTGGGATTCCGAGTCAGGGAATAGCTCTGTATGGTGATCTGGTATTAGGAGCGCGTCCGGATGTGAATTTGGAGGTTCGTAGGTCATTTCGGAGTCGTTTGTCAAAAGTTAGAAATTTGAAAGTTTTTGAGAAGTTTGACCGGGAGTGGACTTTTTGATATCGAGGTCAAATTCCAATTTTGGAAGTTGGAGTAGGTCAGTAACGTCGAATGTGACTTGTGTGCAAAATTTGAGGTCAATCGGACGTGATTTGATAGGTTTCGGTATTGAATGTAGAAGTTTGAAGTTCTAAAGTTCATTAAGCTTGAATTGGGGTGCGATTCATGATTTTGATGTTGTTTGATGTGATTTGAGGCCTCGATCAAGTTTGTGTCATGTTTTGGGACAGGTTGGTGTGATTGGACGGGGTCCCGGGGCCTCGGGTGTTTTTTGGATCATTTTGGGCTACTTTGGATGTTGATTTACTAATATCTGGTGTTGTTCTTCGCGTTCGCGAGGATCCTCTCGCGTTCGCAAAGAAGGATTTGGCTTCTGGGATTTTGTTCTTCGCTTTCGCGAAGAGACTCTCGCGTTCGCGAAGAAGGAAATCTCTGTTGCACAGGTTTGACTTCGGAGGCTCATATCTCGCAATCTATAAGGAGTTTGGAGATGATCCAAAAATGGAAGTTGTATCCCTTTGTGTCTAATTTTCAGAAAAGTAAACCATTTAGAATTTGTATTTGTGTATAAAAGGTATGGCTGATACACTACAGGCTGTCCGGGAAGATGAAGAAGAAAATTGTATTGCACAAGCCTGACGTTGGCAGCTTATATCTCAAAATCTATAAGAAATTGGGAGATTATCAAAACATGAAAGTTGTAGATCCTGGTGTCTTGTTTTCATAAAGTTAAACCATTTGTTGTTTTGAGTTTTGTACCAAAATGTTATAACCATTATACTAGAGGCTGTCTGAGAAGAGTTTGGAAATGACTTTTGAGAATTTTGTTCATGCGGCCCCCGAACGCGAAGAAGGGTTGCCTGGCAGTGTATAAGTTTACAAAAAAGGGTTTGGCTCATTTCATCTCATTTCCTCCATGGGAGACGACCTAGGAGCGATTTTGGAGCTCCGTCTTCATCATCTATGTCAAGGTAAGTGATTCAACGTCTTAAATACTTGGATTATATATAGATTTTAACATGGAAATTCATGGAAAATTAGTGAAAATTTGGGATATTGGTAGAAAACCTAAAAAATGGTATTTTTTGGATTTTGACCACGAATTTGGGCATGGAATTGAGAATAAATTATGTATTTGAGTTTGTGATATTATGGGTAATGTTTATCTTCGAAAATTTTCGGGATCAGGCACGTGAGCCCGAGGGTTGTGAACAACTATTTTTTTACCACACCCAAATTCTATACTATTTTTTTGCTATAAATATTAATGTTATATCTAATCTCTAAT
>ML340600.1:0-37966 GCA_005239505.1 Nicotiana paniculata
GCTGGCCCAAGTCCAATTTTAACCTTAACAACCTTATCTTCTTTTTATGCTTTTGCAGAATTAATCACTTTAGACTCAAATTTAATTTAAATCTATTTCTTGGCTAGCCTATGTATTTATTTTATATAATGATGGACTAGTGCAACTAATTAATTAATTAACCTACGAATGCGATTTTGATTTTTAGAAGATGTATTTGATAATGTAACTAAATCCTAAAAATGAAGTTTAAATCTAACATGATAATTAAATCAAGATTCGAACATTTTTCTATGATTTTTATTTTATTTTATGATTTTAGAATTATTAAACATGCATGGAATGCAACTAAATAAAGAAAAGTTCCTAAAATTTATTAAAACTATTTTTGATTATTTTANGTGGTTGCTTTTCTTTCTTGATTTCACCACCAAGTCATCAACATAGCATTTGATATTCTTGTGGATAAGGTCATCAAAGATATTCTGCATAGCTCTTTGGTAAGTAGCACCAACGTTTTTCAAGCCAAAAGGAATTACCTTGTAGCAATAAATACCCTTGGGTGTACCCAATGCAATGAGCTCTTCATCTTTTGGTGCCATGCGAATTTGGTTATAACCTGATGAACTGTCCATAAATGACATTGCCTCGTACCCAGTAGTAGCATCGATCATCAGTTCTGGAATGGGACGCGGGAACTCATCTTTCAGACACGCATTGCTAAGATCCCTAAAGTCAACGCACACTCGAATCTGGCCATTTTTATTCCTTACTGGAACAATAATTGAAACCCATGTTGGGTATTTAATTTCACGAATAAATCCAGCTTCGATGAGTTTGTTAACTTCAGTTTCAGTCAAGGAACCAAGTCCGACCTAAAATGCCTTTGAGCTTGTTTAACAGGGCGAGCACCATTTTTGAAGGCGATGTGATGGAATGCTACTTTCGGGTCCAAGCCGGGAAGCTCTTTGTAACTCCAAGCGAAGACGTCCCTGAACTCCTTGAGTAACTCAATATAAGTGTTCTCTTCATCAGCTTCTAAGCACTTAGGTAGGTGGGTCTTGGTTCTTCATCGGTGCCAAGGTTAACTTCTTTTAAGACATCAACTGTCGTCTTCACTCCTTCTTCAAGTTCAGGTGGAGCATCTTTCGCATCTTCATCTTCTTGAGGGTCCCAATCATTGAAGGATATTTAACATGGTGAAACATCCTCCAATTCTGCATTATCCTCCATTGAAGATGGAACAACGTTCTCGCCTTGTATAGTGACATGATACAAAGAACCCACACTTTCTTCGTCATCATCACGTTCTTTAGTGTAGACTATAGTGTATGGCTTCACTTTCAGTACTTCATCACAAGAAACCATGACTTTTGTTTGTCGCCTCATTCTAGAAGGAACCAAACTTTGGAAATCCTTAGAGATCTTCTGGATTTTGGGCGGAGCGGGTGTTCTTGTATTTCGATAACTTCTCTAGAACTTATTCCCCTTCTTTAATGGACCCAATCTCTCAAATATGAAAGTTCTCACAGTTGATTTTCCAAGTCTGACAAAGACGGAAGGCCTGTTAGAAGCGGCCGATTCATCTTCTACAGTAATATAATTGCTACTCGCCCTCCTTATTGAGATGCGCACTGGTGATGATTGTTTGTATCCCAAACCTTCACGTGGTTTCCTCATTGCAGCTTCTGATGTGAGCTTCCCTAACTTTGACGGCTCATCGGGATTGTATCCAGCTTTCGCAAATAGCTTGTGATGGGCTATATTCTATTTTGATGATCTAACAAACTTTTATATGAAGAACCAGATGAAGGACCTGATCTGTGGCCAGCACAATTAGTCAGCTTTAACTCAAGGAATTCTGGACAGTGCACTATTGAACTTATAAGGAACAACTGAGGGACCTGATCCCTTGACAGTCTGCCAGATGATAGTACGGGTCAACTCTACAGCTGTAAAAAGCTATGGCAGAAAAGTGACTGCCTGCAACTGTACACGCTATAGTGCAATAACAGTGCAACAGTCACTTCCCATTGGTTGTGAAGTGTACTCTCAAGATATGGGACATACTCCTTGGAATGTGCCAAGGCCTTTAATATCTTGTTTGAAGACAAACAAGAACATTCACTTGAGCATTTACAAAATACATTCTCTCAAGCATTGAAGAAGGGATCTAGCATTGAAGACTCAAGTGTGCCAAGAGCAAGAAGACAACTCCACTAAGACGGACCTGTTTCACCTTGTGTCGTTAGTGTCCTTAGTTGATTTGTAATCTTGCATTTTGTTTTTCATTGTATCCTATTTGCTTTTGTAGAAGCATCGTGTTAGGAATATCTCAACATAAACCTCTTGTATTTCTGTAGTGACTAGTGTAGTCACAAGTGAAAAGTCTTTGTAACTAGAGAGTGACAAAGTGGCTTGTAATAATGAATACAAGTTAGAGTGTTAAAGTCTTTGTAAGAAGTTCATTACAAAGTGGCTTGTAAAGTTTATATTAGAAGTAAGTGAAGTTGAAATACTACAAGTGTAGGTTGTGATTTTTGTCCCCTTGAGTGGGATTTTTCCACGTAAAAATCCATTGCCTCTTTTACTTGCTTTCTTAGTGTACTCCTCTGTGGGAACTAGTAGAGGACCATGTATCTCTACAGTTTGGTGGACTCATAGAAACTATCAATTGGTATCAGAGTAGGCACTTTCTAAATGGTTAACACCTAGAAAGGATCTGTAATGGCTGCTCCACCAAACTTTGAAGAAGGAAAATCAACATATCGACCTCCTAGATTCAACGGTCAGTAATATGGGTGGTGGAAAACCCGTATGCATGACTTCATAATGGCTGAAGACTCTGAGTTATGGGACATCATCTGTGATGGTCCCATGTTCTTATGCATAAGGTTGGAGAGGCAGGTCTGCTGGTGCCAAAGACCAGGAAGGATTTCAACGATGCTGACAGGAAAGCAGTGGAAAAGAACTTTCATGCAAATAAAATTCTAGTATGCGGTATAGGACCTGACGAGTACAACAGGATCTCAGCATGCCAATCAGCCAAAGAAATTTGGGAAGCCCTACAAACAACGCATGAAGGTACAACGCAAGTGAAGAAGTCCAAGATTGACATTCTCACTACTGAGTATGAACTGTTCAAGATAAGGGACGATTAATCCATACAGGATATGCATAGTAGATTTACTTCCATCATTAAGGAGCTTCACTCATTAGGAGAAGTCATTCCTAGAAACAAGCTAGTGCGAAAGATTTTGAGTGTTCTGCCTAGCTCCTGGGAAAGCAAAGTAAATGCTATCACTGAAGCAAAAGACTTGCAAACTCTAACAATGGATGAGTTTATTGAAAATTTGAAAACATATGAGATGAAAAGGAAGAAGGATAGTGAAAGGAGAGAACCTAAGAAGGAGAAGAACCTAGTTCTTCAAGCTGAAAAACATGAGTCAAGCGAAGAGGACAATGACGTGGCTTATCTCACCAAGAGATTTCAGAAGATGGTTCGAAGGAACATGGGAATACCAAGAGAGGAAGCTCAAGCAGGCCTAGAAACTATGACCTGTGTTATAAGTGTGGTAAGCCCAGACACTTCATAAAATATTGCCCGCTCCTAAAGCAGGAGCCCTACAAGAACAACACTGACAAAGCTGCAAAGAGGAACTAGGTTCCTGACAAAAGATTCAGTAGAAAATGCGCAATTGACAACGTTGTGAAACAGGCTCTTGCTGCTTGGGGAGATTCATCAAGCGAATCAGAAGAGGAACCTGAAGAAGAAAATAGCTCCATGATGGCAGTAGAAAACAAGGCTAAGGAGTATGACTCATTGTTTGCTCTCATGGCTCAGTCTGATGATGAAGAAGAAGATGACAAAGATGAGGTAAACTTCAGGGATGTTCAGAGAAATCTGAAGTCCTATTCCCTTGAAAAATTAATGTCATTGTCAAATGTTCTCATTAATACTTATTACAGCTTAGTTGAAGATAAGTACACATTGACCATAGAACTAGAAGAAGTTGAACAAACTAGAGATGATCTAGTGGTGAGTGTGGTAGATTTGAAAGAAACCATTAGGTGATCTTGAAAGAGAGAAAGAATCTCTAATGTGTAAAATCAACAGTGTTGAAAAAGAGAGAGATGACCTAATGGTGGTGGTTGTGGACCTTAAATAGACCATAGAAAACCTTGATAAAGAAAAGGAAGTGGTAGAAGGAAAAATAAGAAAGGTAGAAAATGAGAGAGATGATCTAACTGTAGTAGTAGTAGACTTGAAAGAAACAGTTGAAAGTCTGAGAAATGAAAAGAATAGTCTGAGTGAGAGGATTAATGCAGTTGAGCAGGAAAGAGATGATCTTCTAGTGTGATCACAGACCTAGAGGAAACTAAAAAGGGACTCCAACTAGAACCTGGTACCGCAAGAGTGGACAAAGGAAAAGAAGTAGCTAGTGAAAAACACATCAAGCTTGAAAAGGAACTGAATGATGTCAAAACAAGTTTGTGCTGTGAGCTTGAGAAAAATAGGCAGTTGCAAACTGATATGGGTAAATTAAAATCTGATCTCAAAAAGTCACTAAACTAGACCTGGTCCACAAATGTTGTCACTGCCATGTACTTCAATAACAGTGGAAACAAGCAGGGGATCGGGTTCCAAAAGGAGAAAACTCCTTACAACCCTCACAACAAGTATGTCACAGTCCCAAACAATTGTCTTTGTACCCATTGTGGAAACAACGGGCACTTCAAGGAAAGTTGCCCAGCCAGGGATCAGTCAGTTCAGAAAAACAAAATGTTTACTCGCAAGAGGAACATCAAGCAGGGACCAGGTCCCAACAAGAAGTATCAATTTATGCCTGTATGGACTAGAAGAGCACTTATTCATCCTTTTCCTAACTACAAGGGACCCAAACTTGTTTGGGTTCCTACGTCTAACCCTTGATTTAATTGTGCAGGAATCAGTGAGAGAAACTGGACTACAATGGATTATGGACAGCGGATGCTCAAAGCATATGACTGGAAACACTATGGAATTTCTCTCATTGAAAGCCTTGCAGGGAGAAGATGTATCCTTTGGCAACAGAAAGAAGGGATACATCCACAGTGTTGGAAGAGTTGGAAAGTCTCTGGAGCACCCAATTGAAAATGTGTACTACGTGGATGATGATGATCAAGAACCCAATGTGTAGAAGATAGTGTTCATGTGCTCTTCAACAAGACTCCCTCCTCAAATAAGGATAAAAATGGTGATGATCAAGACTATGAACCACTCCTGGTTCCTGGAGAGATATTTGATGTCTCTAATGGCAAAGCTGACATGATGAGTCAAACTAAGGAGGTGAGTGAAGGCAATGCAGCCTCCTCCTATGGTTCACAGGAGGAACCTGGTACCTCTATCTCTCGTACAGAAGCTGAAGAAAAAGTTGGAGATGCTGTGGAAAGTACTCCACATGTAGCAGAACAAGATGTGTAGGGAAACTCCTCTGATCCACCAAGTTCCTCCACACATCAAATTCAGGTCCCAAATTGGAAACATAAAATCTCCTATCCTCTTGATAACATAATCACTCCTCTTGATTTCGGAATCCAAACTAGATCCAAAACCAGAAACTCCCTAGCCTTTTCAGCCTTTCTATCCCAAATAGAACAAACAAAAAATATCAAGGAAGCTTTGAAGGATGCAGATTGGATCATTGCTATGCAGGAGGAGCTCCATCAGTTTGAAAGAAACAAAGTCTGGCACTCGGTACCTCGACCATCAGACAGAAACATCATAGGAACCAGGTAGGTATGCAGGAACAAGCTGGATGAGAACGGGAAAACAACTAGGAACAAAGCAAGGCTCGTTGTTCAGGGTTACAACCAAGAGGAAGGGATTGATTATGATGAAAAATTTTCCCCTGTTGCTCGCATGGAAGCCATTCGGATTCTCATTGCTTTTGCATCTCATATGCAATTCACCTTATTCCAAATGGATGTGAAAAGTGCATTCTTGAATGGATATCTCAAGGAAGAAGTGTATGTCAAGAAATCTCCTGGGTTTGAAAGTCATGCTCACCGAGAGTATGTCTTCAAACTGGACAAAGCCTTGTATGGGTTGAAGCAAGCTCCCAGAGCTTGGTATGAGAGGCTTTCCAAGTTTCTAATGGATAATGGATTCACTCGAGGAAATATTGACAACACCCCATTTCTAAAGAAACGGGGAAGGAACCTTCTTATTTTCCAGGTGTATGTGGATGACATTATCTTTGGGGCTACAGAAGACTCACTTTGTAAGGAATTTGCCATGCTTATGGGTAGTGAGTTTGAGATTAGTATGATGGGGGAACTAAACTTCTTCCTGGGTCTTCAAGTGAAACAATCCGCAAAGGAAACTTGTATTAGTCAGCAGAAGTACATCAAGGAGCTGCTCAAGAGGTTTGACATGGAAGATTCAAAGGTTATTGATACACCCATTGCAGTGGCTACCAAACTTGACATGGATGAATCTTGACCTCCTGTAAATCAAACAATGTACAGGGGAATCATTGGCTCTCTACTCTACCTCACTGCAAGCAGGCCAGACATTGTGTTCAGTATGGGATTATGTGCAAGATTTCAATCAAATCCCAAGGAGTCCTATTTAAAGGCTGCAAAAAGGATCCTATGCTATCTCAAGGGCACACAGGACCTGGTCCTATATTATCCCTCAGGTGATACTTTCAATCTTGTTGGTTATGCAGACGCTGACTATGCAGGTTATCTGATGGACATGAAGAGCACTTCAGGGATGGCTCATTTTCTTGGATCCTGCCTAATCTCTTGGGGAACGAGGAAGCAAAACTCAGTGGCCTTGTCCACAACTGAAGCAGAATATGTTGCAGCTGCATCTTGTTGTGCTCAGCTACTGTGGATCAAACAACAACTGGAAGACTTTGGAGTGTATATTGACAACATACCACTTCTATGTGACAACACAAGTGCTCTCAACATGGCAGAAAATCCGGTGCAACACAAGAGAACTAAGCATATTGATGTGAGACATCACTTTCTCAGAGACAATGTTGAAAAAAGGCACATCTGCATGAAGTTTTGTTGCACTGAAGATCAGATTGCAGATATCTTTACCAAGGCACTGGACAGGGAACATTTTGAGAAAAATAGAATGGCACTGGGGCTGCTGAGACCTAATTAGGGACCCGGTTCCCCTCCTTGGCTATGAAAGTCATGCTCAGGTACAGATAGCTAAAGTGTTTCCTGACGAAGTCTAACTCACATCAATACCATTGCAGGTAGACACGCATGATGACTACAGACTTTAAAGGTATGGCATTGTAGAACAAAAGGAGACTGAGCAACCTTTTCAGAAAAATAGGTACGGGACTTGGTCCCTGTACCCCAGGTTAGTCTTTATGTGTATTCTCTACCATTTTCAAAAAGCAACAAAATTAATTATTGCTTCCACATCATCTGCCTTTTCAGTAAACACGTCTATCGCTCCATCTTTTCAACTCCCTCTGCACGTTCCTTCCCAAAACGTCTATCGCCTTTTGAACATGTTCCTCTTCTCCCTCATTACTCCACTCTCCTATAAAACTCCTTCGTCCCTAACCTCTCCTCACACATCTTCTCTCACTCTCTCCTTCTCCTGCAAAAGTACTTCTCTATCTCTGAAGCTTTTCTACAATCGTCAAAAATGGCCGCTACAAACGAACCCTCTCTCCTCCCTACCTCTGATTCCAACACTGTCTCAGCGGAGGATAAAACCTCCTCTCTCCCAGAGGTCTTCATCTACACTCCTTTCTCCTCCTCACTCCCAACAGAATCAGAAACACCCAAGGAACCTCCAGTCATAGAAGCACCCCTTGCTCTTTCCTCTTCATCTGAATCACCAAAGGAACCTCTGATCTCTGAAGCAACCACTGCTCCTCCTTCCTCATCTGAACCACCAAAGGAACCTCCAGTTGCTGATGCTTCTCAAGTCTCCGAAGCCTCAGAGGAAGACCCTGACCAGTACATTAAATCCTCCTTTCTCAATTCCTCAACTCCCATGGAGTCTCCAGAAAAAGAGGAGGCCGAAAACATCATGGCCATCGCCTCTAAGAATCTTCCTTCTGAAGGGGCTTCTTCTCTTCCTGAAACTCAGGGAGCCGCTTCTTCCTTCCTAGAGGATTAGGGGACCATGTTCTTATTTGAGTCTCAGTCCATGAATCTGTGCATGACAAACCTAGTAAGGAACTCGGTTCTCCTTTCCAAAGACCCCCCAAGAGCAAATCTTCTACACTCCTCCTCTAGAATCCATCCCTCCGTTCTCTGAGCCCATAAATGAAGATGATGAGGATGACATGGTGTTGAGTGCCCGTTTTAAAATCCATCAGAGGATGAGTACTCCGGGAGTTTCTATGAAGAGTCCATCTACTAGGTTGTAGAAGAAAGAAGCCTTTGACTCGGCTCTTGAGAAAAGTAAGAAGAGTAGTAAGCAGAAGAAGAAGAGATTGATAAAAGAATGGAGAGTAGTGGTGGATGAAGTTATCCCTGTATTTGAAGTAGAAGAGAAAACTGTCGAGGAACCCAGTTCCTTAGTAGGGAGAAAGAAGTTTGTGTCTGCTGAAGGACAAGAAAAACCGTCTCTGTCACCCCCAAAAATTGGTGGCAAGTCAAAGAAAAAAGAAGTTGGTGAAGTTAGTGTTAAGAAGCCTGTGACTTAAGAAAGTGCCAAAGGGAAGTCTGTGCAAGTGACCGGTAAATGCAAAAGGGAAGTGGAAACCGTGGGGGAACCTGGTTCTAAGAGAGCTGTATCAAGCAACAAAGGAAAGTGGAAGGAAAATGTTCTGAATCAGCAAGTGTTGTGGGGTCGCATGTTTGACCCCGATATTTTTGAAATTGCTGGAATGAGCCAGCTGATGGCTATGGTTGAGTTTCAAAAATGGGAGCACCTATTCATTGTGAGTGTGCCCCAAGTCTTTGAGGATGTTGTGCGCGAGTTTTATGGCAGTTTTTGGACCCCTGCTAAGGGTCATGTGTGTGCTGTGGTGGAAGGTGTTGATTTTGTGTTTGATGATGAGGCTCTGGGAATAGTTCTCAATGTTCCATCTAGGGGGCTGTCTTCAGTGGATCCTGCAAAGTATGCTTGTAAGGGAAATTTTAGTAGAGCTATCATTAAGCCGGGGACGGTCCAGCAGGGGGAACGGGTTCATAAGAAAGCCATGCTACCTCTTTACCAGCTTCTTTTTGAACTGGTGAATAAGGTCCTTATTCCCCGTGCTGAGAGGCGTTCCATTGCTTCCAAGGCTGATCTGATCTTTATGGAAGCCATTGATCAGTTCAAACCAATCAACCTACCTTCTCTCATGATTCAACACATGGAGAAGGTTGTAAATGTCAAGGATGGAAATCACAGGCTCCCCTATGGTTTTCTACTTACTCGGGTCTTTAAGTTTTACAAAGTGCTAGTTAAGAATCCCCAAGTAGGGACCCGCAAGTAAACCTTTTCCAAGACAACCCTTGAGGAATGTGAGTGTTTTGAGAAGGCTGGGGCAACACTTCAACCATCTCAACTGATCAATGTGCTGAATGCTGCCAATGATGTGATCAAGAGGCGGAAGGCTCAGACTGCTATTCTGGAAGCTCAATCAAGTCAAGCTGATGGGGGACCTGGTTCTGATATCTCCTCACATGAAGAAGTTACCCGATTGACTAAGGAGAACTTTGAGTTGCGACAACAGGTTGAGAACCTAAAGGAGAAACTACTCGAGGAACAGTCCTCTGCTAATGCTCGCATGGACCTGGTTCTCTGGAATCTCACTGCCTCTTTCTCCAAGACTTCCTCCTCTAGTGCCCTCTAGGCCTTGTCTGCCTTATCTCTCTGTGATGATGATGTGGTTAACATTTTTTGTTTTTGTTTTTTTTTGTGATTGGCATGTGGACAACACCTGACTGCTCCCGCCTGAAAAAAATCCAGATGAAGTCTTTGCTATCCCAAGAAAAGACTTCTCTATGTTTTAGATCTTTTTAATGAATGAATTCAGTCTTCTTATGCTCTCTTTATTGCCTTTCTGCCTTTTTATTCTTTTCTCTATCATGTTGTGTGCACATAAGGGACATGAGTTAGCTTTGTTGGACTTCTTTATGCTTTCTAACTGTTTGTGCCTTTTTATGATGCCAAAAGGGGGAAGTTAACAGGATAATTGAGTTAACTGATGGCAAGGATTAATGGGCAAGCACATAGATAAGAAGAACTCTTTAGGGATCTAGTCCCTCATCTGCTATGTCACTATATATAACTGCTTACTAATCATAAAAGTTTGTCATCATCAAAAAGAGGGAAATTGATGAGATGTATTCTGTTTTGATGATCTAACAAACTTTTATATGAAGAACCAGATGAAGGACCTGATCTGTGGCCAGCACAATTATTCAACTTTAACTCAAGGAATTCTGGACAGTGCACTGTTGAACTTATTAGGAACAGCTGAGGGACCTGATCCCTTGACAGTCTCCCAGATGATAGTACATGTCAACTCTACAGCTGTAAAAAGTTATGGCAGAAAAGTGACTGCCTGTAACTGTACACGCTCAGTGCAGTAACAGTGCATCAATCAGTCCCATTGGTTGTGAAGTGTACTCTCAAGATATGGGACATCCTCCTTGGAATGTGCCAAGGCCTTTAATATCTTGTTTGAAGACAAACAATAACATTCACTTGAGCATTTACAAAAGACATTCTCCCAAGCATTGAAGAAGGGCTCTAGTATTGAAGACTCAAGTGTGTCAAGAGCAAGAAGACAACTCCACTAAGATGGACCTGTTTCACCTTGTGTCGTTAGTGTCCTTAGTTGAGTTGTAATCTTGCATTTTTTTTTCATTGTATCCTATTTGCTTTTGTAGAAGCATCGTGTTAGGAATCTCTCAACATAACCCTCTTGTGTTTCTGTAGTGACTAGTGTAGTCACAAGTGAAAAGTCTTTGTAACTAGAGAGTGACAAAGTGGCTCGTAATAGTGATTACAATTTAGAGTGTTAAAGTCTTTCTAAGAAGTTCATTACAAAGTGGCTTGTAAAGTTTAGATTAGAAGTTAGTGAAGTTGAAATCCTACAAGTGTAGGTCGTGGTTTTTGTCCCCTTGAGTGGGATTTTTCCACGTAAAAATCCCTTGTCTCTTTTACTTGCTTTCTTAGTGTAATCCTCTGTGGGACCTAGTAGAGGACCATGTATCTCTACAGTTTGTTGGACTCATAGAAACTATCAGCTTGTAAGCGTTAGGATCAAAACCTTCATCTATTCGCTTTGTAGGGAGTGCCATATTCTGCAAATGATTTTGGGCTACATACCCTGCAAACGGATTCGAGGACAGCTTTACTGCCTCAATTCTTTTTACCGGAAGAGTTAACTCCTTTAGCGTGTTGGCTTGGGGATTAGATGATTCCCCCTCGTCTATATTCCTTTTAGGGACATATTGGAGCTTAGGAATTACTTTTTTGCCATAAGATGCAATATCGCCTCTATGAGATTTATTCACGTTAGGTTGTACCTCCTCAGTAACGACTTTGTCTTTACCAATAGTCACCTAAGATCTTTTGGTTATACGCTCTCATTCTTGATTTTCATGTCATCATCAACTTTTAGCTCCTTCACAATGCGGTTCTTCAAGTCAAACTTTGCATCGGTGAAGTGTGCTCTGCCTCAGTGAATGGCTCATCATCAGCAACTATCTTCTTCTCGACTTCACCCTCGTAGTATTTCAAACATTGATGGTAGGTAGATGGAACTACTTTATTCTCATGTATCTAAGGCCTTCCAAGCAAAATATTGTATGAAGTCTTCGCATCGATCACATGCATCCATGCACTTGATTGCATATCTTCAATAGTGATTCCCAACCTGATCGCGCCTATGGGTCTTTGCCCCTCTTGGTTGAATCCTTGGATGATCACACGACTTTCTGAGATTTAGTTCATGGGAATACCAAGTTCTTTCACAGTGTGAATTTGCAAAATGTTCATTGAGGATCCTCCATCAACGAAAATTCGATTTACCCTTTCACGCATATAGCCAACTAGGTATAATGGACGGTTATGAGGAGTGTCACCTAGCAGAAGGTCGTCATTTGTGAACGTGACTTTTTCCTCACAAGCATTAACTTCTTGAGGAGTGGAATCTATAAGCTTTTCCGAGGATGGTGCCAACGGTAGGTCATCACTCTTTTATTTTCCCTTCATCAGCATGTCAACAAGAGGCATCAATACTCCCATGGGAATCTTCGTGCGAAACCAACTTGGTAAAAATTCTTCCAAGGTCACCGGATGTCATGGATTTTGAGGGTGATGCACCTCCATTTTTGCTTTATTTTCATGATTAACTGGATTCCATATCCTAGGCCTTTTCACCATTATTTTCCTTGTTGGTTGTTCCATTGATCCTTTTCGTGGGCTCCTTTTGTGGCGCCTACGACGAGTCACCAACGTCCAACCTTCATCGTCCTCAGGTTGACCGTCTTCAACTTTGTAATTCTCCAGTAATTCTTCATCTTTAATTTCTTTAGAACTACATAATTCGTCTAGATTGAATGAGCCAAATATGATTGAGACTTGGTTTGTGCTTTCTTTCTCATCTTCAAACACGATCTTCTTTTCACGAGCCAAGTCCATAACTTTGTTGTTGAAGACAAAGCACTTCTCCAGAGAGTGGCTCAAGGGTCGATGATATTTGCAGTAATTTGGGTCATCGATTTTCTCAGCTTCAGTTGGTCGCTTCATCTCCGGAAGCTCAATGAGATTTAACTCGAGGAGTTCTTCAAAAATAGCTGGCACATCAGAATCCAGAAATGGGTACTCTTTCTCTTGCATTTCTTTTAGAGTCAACTTTTCACTTGGCTTATCTTGAAACAAAGTGGATTTCATACTCTGATTCTTGCTCACCTTCGTCATGAACTTCACTAGTGATGTGTTGACATTCATGGATTCTTTATTTTCAGATCTTGGTACAAACTTGCTCCATTTTCTGACTTCTTGCTTGTCATTCCCTTTGCGAGGTTCATAGATGGGAAACCTTTCATTTCCAGCAGAGGCCATGCTCAATTCCATGTCATGGGCACGAGTTGCAAGTTCTTCAAATGTGCTAGGCTTTATGCCTTGCAAGATATAACGCAATACCCAATGCATACCTTGGACGCACATCTATATGCCAGAAGCTTCACTAAGCCTGTCTTTACAGTTGAGGCTTGCATTCCTCCAACGATTGATAAAGTCGATAACTGGTTCACTCTTCCGTTGACGAGTATTTGTGAGTTCCACCATGCTCACAGTGCGCCTTGTGCTATAAAAGCGATTGAGGAACTCTTGTTCTAGTTGATCCCAGCTATCAATAGATCCTGCCTCGAGATCTGTATAACAATCAAAAGCATTTCCTTTTAGAGAGCGGACAAACTATTTGACGAGGTAATCTCCATAAGTCCCAGCGTTGTTGCATGTCTCAACGGAGTGTGCCACATGTTGCTTTGGATTGCCTTTACCATCAAACTGTTGAAACTTTGGATGCTGATAGCCAGCAGGCATTTTCAACATATCGATCCTTGCAGTGTACGGCTTTGCGTATGTAAGGGAAGACTTGGTAGCAACTTCGTACTTGCTTTTAATAGTTCCTTCGATGAACTCCTTCAGTTGATCGATTGGAATCATCCCTTTCGAAGAGATTGGAATTTCCCTAGTGGATGCAACTAGTCGTGGGGGAGGATCAATCTCTTGAACTTCTGGGAGTTTACCAAGTGCATGGGTGGATTCTTCTTCCATCAATATTCCCACCCTATCTATTATCTTGTCAATTCTAAATCTTGATTTTGCATGCACTTGGTCAAGCCAGCGATTGCTTCCGTCAAGTTTGCCAGCTGCTCCTCCACAGATGAAGTGTTTGTCACCATGGCTTGCATGATTGTCATGGACGATGGAGAGTAGCATGGATTTTCACACAAATTGATCCTTGATTGGCTCACGCTATATGGTGTAAGTAGGGAGGATCCATCACTTGAAGCGTCATCATCTTCCTTCACAGTAGAGTGCTTGGATCCGGAGAGGTCAATTAGAGCAAGAGTTTTCTTGATCTTTTCAGCAACATCGCTTCCTCCTTCGGCTGCATTTATGGAAGATCTTGATCCTTTTGAGGATGAAGATCCGAAAACAGGGGTAGATACGGACGGCACTTGGGGTGCTTGTTGTCCTAACGAGCTTGCTTTGCTCCTCGTAACTGGTCCAAAGCTTCCAAAGGTAACTTCGAGTATGTTTTCCACATCAGCATATAACCTGGAATTGGCAGCCTTGGTGGAAGTTGAACTGGAGTTGATTTCTTGGAAGCCATTTCGTTGTTCTTGAACTTTGGTGATTGAAAAGTTGAGATGAGAGGTAGAGATTATCCCACTGGGCGTGCCAGAATTTGTAGACAATAAATTACGTCGAGAAAATAAAATCAGGATCGTAAAATATCGCAACAATTGTAGTATTTTATTTCAAATATTTTAGTGTGACAATCTCTATGAATCCTCTGATTCTTCTTTTCAACAGTAAATAAAAGAGCCTTCGAGCTTAATCTTGAATTTTCTTTTATTTTAATCCAAGTGCTTGAAGCTATCTTGATCTTGATGTACTTTTAATCCAAGGTCTTGAAGTTGTTCTTGAATCTTCATCTTGATCTTTTAATCCATAGAATACTTGAATGCTTGTAGCTTTTAGAGAAATCCGCAGCGTTTGATCAACGAGCTCCCTCTTGCTTCTTGTTATAACTTCTGGTCTCTTTTCTGAGTTATGAAGACCCCTATTTATAGTTGTGGTAGGGAAGAGTTATGATAAGAATAAACTCTTTTCGACCAATCAAATTGAAGTGTGACATGGCCGCATTTGATTGGCCAGAACATGTCACTTGCACATGTGGCGCGATTTCTTGGCCTTTTACTTTGACTTGGCATGTCTTGTCATTCTGACACGTGACATGATCTCATTGGCTCTTTTGTTTGACTTGGCGTGCCACGTCATTTGAAACGTGGCACCAAACTGGGCCTCTAGGAAAATGATATCTTGGGCCTAATGAAGTGGGCTCATCATTTTAGCCCAATTACACGGGCTAACCCAATGGATTAAGACTTATTTATTTGATCCATATATATTGGACTTATATAATTAATCCAATTATATTATCCCATAATATTTATTTGGACCAATATATCTTGAATTTAAAATATAGTCCAAATTAATTTACGAATTTAATTTCGTAAATTTTATACGCCTACAATTATAATAGCAAAAAACTAGACTAAAAATATGAATATGTACCATAAAATTTAGAAACTTTATATAAAAATATACATATATTTAGGTGTAATAATAAATTTAAATAGTTGCTTCTATAGTTGGTTCGGTTCGGTTTTTTCGGTTATTTTTTGTTTAAAACCAAAACCAAACCAAATTTAATCGGTGTCACACCTCCTTTTTCACCCCCCGGCGTAATAAAGGGTAATAAGGGAGTTTTTTTCACTTTAAGTGACATTATTCGGATTTGGGATTTATTTTAATTTTCAGAGTCGCCACCAGGATTTTTGACGATGTTTCGGGACACCGTTTATTAAAATCCCAAACCGAGGAATTTTAGACTCTGTTTTAAGTTGTCTGCGATCAGAAATCCGAGTAAGGAATTCTGTTAACCGGGAGAAGGTGTTAGGAATTCTCGAGTTCCGTGGTTCTAGCACGGTCGCTTAACTATTAATATTTGGCCTGAGTTATCTTATTATTTACGTATTTTAGCCTATTGTGCATTAAGCCTTTTTAATTTTTTAGCCGCTTTTAATATTTATGGATTTATCTTGAAAAATAAGTCACGATGGCGTGCACTTGTTATTTTTTGGACACATTGTAACCGCGCCACATGGAATGTACCCGTGATTACAATATGTGATTTTATTATTATTTGGAGTTAGAGTCGGGGCACGTATGCGTAAAACCCGTGGAGATTGAGATGTGTCAAAAATCATGTCACGCGGACGTGTACATAATTATTGACACTGAATTCAGCTAAAGAAGTAACTAAAGTTGCGCAAGCGTGTATTTTTTTTGGTCGTAAAAAAGAAATCGAAATCACGTCACGCGAGCATATACATAATTCCGATAATTTTAATAATACGTTCCTAAAGGTGTCTCTAGGAGTGTTCATTTTAATCTTTACTTGTGTTACGTAAACGTATACACAATTTTAAGAAAAAGTATATTTATTAAGAATTATTTTTTATTCAAAGTTACGCGAACGTATACTTTGATTATTAGTCTTTTTTGAAATTCTAAAGGTATCATCAACTATCTAATTAGGGAAGGGTTTAATCATTTACTACATCTAAAAATGAGTTTCCTAAGTTAATTTGTAAGATTAGTCTAAAAGAAGTATTTTGGACTACAAGATTTGTATGTTTGTTCAAAATCTTCTAGAATTAAGTTTGACATTATTGCAAGACCAAGAGTGTATGGATATTATTATGGATAAAATACATTGGTTTTTCAGCTATTGGCAGCGCATGGAATTATCCATATGTTGAACAAGAAACGTTGAACTATTAAGGCTTTGAAACAATCATGAACAACAAATAACAAATGGGAAACAACTTCTAGTCACAAGAAAAACTTATAACAACCCTGCTATTTTAACAGAAACGAATGTTACAACCTTTTATAACCTAATTTGATTCTGTCATATCCCAAACATAATTACTCCACGCTCGTTATACCTATGGTGAATTAATTTTTACGAGAAAATCAATCAGACGAGGACTCTACTTGATTTCAACATTCTTAACCAACAATTTTGTTGCTAGTCATCAAACGCACAATTAGATGTAACAGGATCCCAAACAGCGGGTCATAAAACAACTTGCCAGCAAATTACTTTAAATTGACTCATTGGGACAAACAAATATTCATCAACAATTAATCACGAAAGGAATTTCACCTCAAATTGATATTAACTTCAATTCCAACACGTTACGTGATACATACTGCGCACACAATAAATAAGAGGTTGAGGAATACCTAAAATGAAGAAATTGATACTCGAGGCCAGCCAAACAAAAGCCAAGAAACAGCTTCTACACTCGATTAAGTAATCAGGGAGTAGCAAACAACAACAATAGACAGAAGTTGCAAATCAAAATTTGTCAACGGACCTCGAGTCGGAACCGAAAAACTAAAAATCGGACGGAATCGATTCGGCGCCGGAAAACTCAACCAAATATGAACCCCGACCCACGGTTTAACCAATGTCTTTGAACAGATATCCAGAATCTAAAAGTCATAAAGCCAGAAATATTTATTTAATTTTTATATATATTTTTTTACTTTCTGATTTTTCTCTTTTTTGTGTGTGTGTTTTTAGGGTGTCTTTGGAGGAGGTGAAGAGAGGAGGAACAGGGGAGTCAGGGGTGGCGTTGGGAGGAACAAGATGGAGAAGAAAGCTGGATTTTCTAAGGGGAGAAAATGAAGAAGAAGAAGGAAAGGTGATGGGGGTGGTCGGCCGCTTTTGGTCTTAGGGGGAGGGGTCCTCCTTTTTTTTTTGTCTAGGTTTTATATATAATGGGGGAGGGAGATGGATTAGTCTAGAGTACATATAGGGGGTTTGGACTATTTTAAAAATTGGCCCATTTTCCTTCTTTCTATTTCAAGATTAACCACTTAAACTATCATAACACTTAATAATTCAATCTGCAAAATCGACCCTTTTAATACTTTACTTATTAATTAATTAATTAATTATCTAAAACAAAATCATTAATTTAAAATCAAAAACTAAAAATATAAAAATGACTCTATATATATATTGTGATTTTCCATTTGATAATGCACTTAACTACATAATTAAATCCTAAATGCAATTATAAATCTAAAAGACTATAAAATTAAGAATCGAACGATATTTATGATTAACGGTATTCCTAACGTGCCTAAATAATGTGAATAAATGCAAAATCAACCTATGGAGAAAACTCTTAAAATTCATGAAAACACAAAAAAAAAAAACTATTTTTGAATCATTTTTAGGAGTAATTAATATGCGGGTCACAACTGCCCCTCTTTGTTCGAGAACATGAAGAGTTTTTGGGCAAATATAAAGTGAGCAATTACGAGCAATTTTTTCCCGTTTGGTACTCCATTTGGAAGCATTTTGAAAATTTTTTGACCGAACCTTGTTTCAGAGGTTGCCTACATATCCTTGGCGATAAAGGAATCAGGTCAGTGTAATTCTGGAAGTTTTGGTAGCTGGGACTACCAGAAAGCTGTGATTTCACTGCTGTTGCTGCTGCTTACTGCTTGCTGAGCTCCTTATTACACCAAAATCAAAATGAAAAAGACTAAACTAAACCTATCAATTACGAGTTACAAGATTCCTATCTATGAGTCTTCTGAAGCTTGATCCTGAGTCTTGGCTGCTTCTTTATACAGACTCCGATCTGAATCTTGATGCTTGTTAGTTATAGGTGCTGGTTCAATCTTCTTCAGCTTTTCGGATCAAGAATGGACATGCATAGCTTGTGACTTCAATCTGTCTCGAGCAGTCCACCTCTTTTCCACTCCTGGACTTTGGGGTTCAACTCTTTTCTTTTCTTCTTTTCTTTTATTCTGAATTGAGACGTCTTCTTTTGGTCGTCTCGAATCCATTTTCCTAAATTATAATCTGCAAAAAATCAAAAACAAACGAACAAAATTTTCTGCCCCAGTTTTCACCAAGAAAATTTCGCGAGTTATTGTAATAAAATATATGCTACTTTATTAGTGAAAACAATGAAAAGCTGGGAATTGTGTACCCAGAGTGAATGCAGACTAGGGGTGGATACCCTATGCCTAAAAGTAAAATCAACTAGGGAGTGGAGACCCTATGTTGGAAAGAAAACTAGGGAGTGGAGACCTTATGTCTAAAAATGAAATCAATTAGGGATTGGAGACCCTATGTTGGAAAGAAGACTAGGGAGTGGAGACCCTATGTCTAAAAATAAAATCAACTAGGGATTGGAGACCATATGTTGGAAACAAGACTAGGGAGTGGAGACCTTATGTCTAAAAATAAAATCAACTAGGGATTGGAGACGCTATGTTGGAAAGAAGACTACTGAATTGTATACCTATGTTAACATGAATCAAGAAGGATTTTTTGTTTTTCGAATTTTTTTATTTTTTTGAGAAAATCATTCTTTTAAACAAATTGCCCTAATGTTTATTTTCTGAGGACATAAATAAACTATTTTTTTTAAACAAGACTTCTTTTTTAAAAAAAAAAATTACCCCAGGAGAAAATTCATCAGACTAGGTTTTTTTTGTCTTAGGAGAAAGATTCATCAGACTAAGACGTCTATCCTAGGAGAAAGTTCATCAGGCTAGGTTTTTGTTTTTTTTGGTATCTTAGGAGAAAGATTCATCAGACTAGGTTTTCTTTATCTTAGGAGAAAGATTCATCAGACTAAGATTCTGTCCTAGGAGAAAGTTCATCAGACTAGGTATTCTATTTTAGGAGAAATATTCATCAGACTAAGATTTTAATCCTAGGAGAAAATTCGTCAGACTTGGTCCTTTTTTTTTAGTTATCTTAGGAGAAAGATTCATCAGACTAAGATTTCTATCCTAGGAGAAAGTTCATCAGACTAGGTTTTCTATCTTAGGAGAAAGATTCATCAGACTAAGATTTTAATCCTAGGAGAAAATTCATTAGACTAGGTCTTTTTTTTGGGTATCTTAGGAGAAAGATTCATCAAACTAAGATTTCTATCCTAGGAGAAAATTCATCAGACTAGGTCTTTTTTTTTTTGGGTATCTTAGGAGAAAGATTCATCAGACTAGGATTTCTATCCTAGGAGAAAATTCATCAAACTAGGTCTTCTATCTTAGGAGAAAGATTCATCAGACTAAGATTTTAATCCTAGGAGAAAATTCATTAGACTAGGTCTTTTTTTTGGTTATCTTAGGAGAAAGATTCATCAGACTAAGATTTTTATTGGGAGGAAAATCCATCAGACTAGGACTTTTTATCCTAGGAGGAGAACTGTGAAGAGAAATGGCGACATTTTATGTACACTAGCAAGACAAATAAAGGTAAAGATTTGAGAAACTTCCCTTTTTCGACTCTTCTCTTATTTTCTTTTTTTTGAACCACTTTCTTTGCACATCTTTGTTCCTTTTCAAACAAAGAAAATTTTGTCAGTTTTAAAAAGTGGTGATCGGTTTGTGGCCTTGAGTCCTGGGCAGCTTAACTTTTGCTCAATCAGCCTGAGTCAGTTTCAAGAGACTTTTTTCCTCTGCATCAAACTTGATTGTTTCACACCCAGTATCATTTGTATTTGTGGCTCAGTTAGACTTATCCCAACAGGAGATCTTTGCTTAGGCGACCTTTTCTGATATCTTGAATGGCTTCTTGCCTTTTGGAGCAATTTGACTGTTAGAGGGAATCACCAGTTATCTTTGCTTGCGCCAAGTAGGCTGGCAAGGGTATTTTGGGGGAAGCCTCTACATGAATCCTCAATGCATATTGACTGTAACATTGAATTGCTTGCCAAATTCACTTTTGTGCAACTGAAAAGCTGATAGCAGATTTTGAAATCTTTTCTTGCTTGTTTTGACAAGGACTGACTCAGAGTGAAGGACACAATGATTCAAAGAATCAAGTATCAACAAGCATGCCCCTGTCGGAAGGACAGAAGGAAGAGGCTTTTTTTTTAAATTTAATTTTGCGGTAACTAGCCTTAATGATCATGACATGCATTTTGGACTTAACAGTCGATCTATCAAACTAATCCAATCTTTCCTTTTACCATTCTTATGACCTTTGAGATCGGGCTTGTTCGTGCCAATCCTTTGCATCAGCTTCACGACTCACTATCGACTAGTGGTGCCCTGAGGGGTTTTCACCAACAAGTCTCTCTCATTTATTCATCTCTACTTACTATCGCCTTGTAGTGCCCGTGAGGGTTTTCACTAATAAAACTCTCTCATTTTCTTTTTCCTTTTTCTTTTGTGAGCAACTTGACAGTGTTCTATATCGTGTGACAACCGTTGCTCATTGCACGCTTCTCTTGGGTGAGCAACTGACAGTGTTCTATGTCGTGTGACAACTGTTTCTCATTACATGCTTCCCTTGGAATTCTTGAAGGCATATCGGGAGGTCTTTATTTGGAAGGTTTTTTGGATAGGGTTGGAAAGGACGGTTGCATGAAGGCTTAAAGTAGACTCAAAATGAGGGGTTGTAGACTTACAACTCTTGGAATCGACTTTTTTAAAAGAGAAATAAACTTTTTTCCCCAGTTTTAGCTATGGGGATTGTTGATTTTTTTGAATTCTTATTTGGTTGGACCGAACCGTGTAAGGCTGCCTACGTATCTTTTTTTTTTAAGGAATCAGGTCTAACGTAGTTCAAACATCTGACCTAACTATTTTTCATCTTTCTTTCTTTTTCTCATGTTTTTCTTTCTCGTTTTTCTTTCTTTCTCTTTTTTTTCCAAAACAAATTACCCCACCTTTTTTTTTTAGGGCATAGATCTCAGACTGTTCTTTTCTTCTCTTTTTTTTTTCATTTGAACTTTCTAAGAGTTGGCCCAGTTTCTACTCTTGGGGCATGGATTTTTTTTTTCAATTTTGTTTTTTTTTCATTTTCATCTTCTTTTTTTTCATTTTCTCTCTTCCTTTTTTTTTGGACTTTTGACTCTAAACTTGATTCCAAGAGAGGGTGGTCAAATAAAATAACACATGCTCAAAAGGGGTAACAAAAGGGTATCAAGTGTTTAGATAGAAGAAAAATGCCCTTCCAGTCTTGAGAACGCCAAAACATATTATCTTTTTGCGATCATAGCGTTGATGAACATGTCTATCTTCTTAGTGTGTCGTGGTCGAAAGACACTTTCCATCCTTTAACGTCAAACTTTCAACCAAGCCTCAATTGATTGAACATCCTCAAACCCGATCTTCACAATGATTTGAAGGTGAATTTTACACGACCTTAGATCCAAAGTATTTCAAATCTTCATTCATCCTCAAAAGTGTCTCTTTCTCACTTATCTCATTCAAGACTAAATCAGATTTTTTTAAAGATCTGGCCAAAATTTCCGCATGCATATCATAGCACTAAAACTAGCGAGAAAGGAACTAAGCATAGAATGACACAAAAAGACAAATTGTATTTCATTGAGTAAAGGATGGAAGGGCTTAACAACAAGACAAACAACCTAAAATCTGAGTTACAACCCTAGAATAACCCGGATAATGAAAATAGCAATAAAACAGACAGACAAGACTCACAGAAACAGAAAAGAGGGATAGAAGGGTTTGACTCAATAAAACAAATAAAATCTGGATCACAACCCTGAAATAACCAAGATAATAGAAAAAACATCAAAACAAGCTACCATTATTCCTTCCTAGTAAGGAGGGAATGACTTTTCAATTGCTAAGCTTGACATTTAGCCACAAATTTGCTCATCACAATCAGCAGAGCTTTCTCCAATTTCAAAATCATTAACTTCAGTCAGCAAGTTCCCGAGAGGATTCTCATACTCCCTGTCACCACGCATCATACCCACAAAGTGTGCATCATCTTGTGTAGGTAAATGATTCTGCGTGATATTCTGAGTGTCACTGTGTGATGACCCAAGGGGTTATTCCATCAATTTAGACTCTGTTCTAGGCTTAATAGCCTTAAAAATATTAATTTTAAAAATCTCAATTTGCGTGCACAGTCCGGGCGTGAACCTGAAAAGCTTTTATGTGAAAATATGACAAATAGTAATTTCTAGAGTTAAAATTTAATAAAAGTTGACTCTGGTCAATATTTTGAGAATACGGAGCCGGATTCGTGTTTCGACAATCCCGGGAAGTCCGCAGTAAAATATGGGACTTGGGCGTATGCCCGAAATTGAATTCCGAGGTCCCAAACCTTAGAAATCAATTTTTGAAAGAAATTATTTTGCTGAATTATTAATGAAATAAAGAAATGAATTAACGTTTGAAACCGTTGGTATCGGGCCCGTATTTTAGTTCCGGAGCTCGATACAGGTTTGTTATGATATTTAAGCCTTGTCTGCGAAATTTGGTGAGAATCGGAATTTATTTGATGTGATTCGGACGTCCGGTTGATAAATAGTGAACTTTAAGTGTTCTTGAGAAAAATAATGAGTTTTTAGATTTAATTCATAGTTTTACATGTTATTTTCATGATTTAATTGCACGAGCAAGTCCGTATGATTCTTTTAAACTGGCGTGCATGTTTGGTTTAGACCCCATAGGGCTCGGGTGAGTTTCAAATATGTTTGGGTTGTGTTGCGCTTGTTCTTTCTTATGCTTCGACGTCGTTTCTTCAAGCATAAATGATATCATATTAAACAAATGAGCTCCTATTTCTGTTTTGAATGAATTATTAGATCCGTATCGTAATTATGGGTTCGTAGCAAAAAGAATCATCGAATTTGGACATAGTATGATGATTTTATGATCATTTTACTAAGGTTGCCAGATTTTTCAGGTTAATTACGAAATTGTCACTGACGGCGTATTAAAAAATCTGCACTATTTGCAAAAATTAAAACCTACATATCTCCTTCATTATAAGGTAAAATTGAGTGATTCAAAAGCCTAACTTGACTAGAATTTCACAAGGAATCCATTGGAGGCATAAAAATCGAGTTTTGGGATCATTTGGCATGATAAACGAGGCAGAATAGCTGGCAGAAAAATATATATAAAACGAGCAGATTTCTTCTTCTTCAAATTTTCGAATCCCAGTCCTAGGAACGAATTTATTCACCAAATATCATCCCCAAGTCATAGATAATAAATTCTAAACTTTACTCTTTCAATTACTCATAGTTTTTCATCACTTTTAAATAAAAAACTAAGAATTTTCATGGTAAAAATTGAGGGTTTGGGTAGAATTAGGGAATTTTGTAAAAATCGAATCTTTACCTCGAATTGAGGTCGAATTTCGAAACTAATTGTATATTTGGATTCGTGGGTGAATGGGTAAACGTAATTTGGTCCGAACCTCGAGTTTAGACCAAGCGGACCCGGGGTCGGGTTTTTACTTTTTTTGAGAAAACTTAGGAAAAATTATAATTTTCAATAAAGTTAGTTCCTTTAGCTTTAATTAACGATATTGAGTTAATTATGATTAGATTCGAGCAAGTTAGAGCAAGATTCTAAAGGAAAAGCCATAATTGAGGTGTGAGTGGCCTACGAAATTGAGGTAAGTGTTTGGTCTAACTTTGACTTGAAGGAATAGGAAACCTCACTTGTTTGCTATGTGAAATGAATGTGTGGTGTATAGGTGAGGTGACGAGTATCTATGCACCACCAAATTTCCTGTTAAGCATGATCCCATTCCGGTTTCTAACTTAATTGGTTCTTATCTTAATTGTTCTATGTTCATTATTGTTTCTATGACTACTTGGCTTTGTTATTTTATTATTAAATATTGTGGTGGTTATTTTAGAAAGAGTATTGGTTGTTTAGCTGGTTCCTTGTGGTACAAAACGGTTGAGCGGTTTGGTGTTGTTCCTGTTGGTTTCATTTTTTATAATATTGAGGAAGTTGTGAGAAATGCAGTTTAACTGTTTCGTGATTGTTGAGGTTCACGTGGTTATTTGGTTTCATTGATTTATTTCTAATTGTTGTTGTAAGTTTGTTAAAAGTGTTGGATGTTCTCTTGATTCTATCATGGTATAAAGACGGAGTTGGGTTGATAGTGTTACATCGGTAACATATATTCTGGCTGGTTTTATTATGGAATGATATTGGTTGAAACTTACGAGCTATACTGTTTTTGTTTGCAATTGTTGAAACAAAAATATTTTGAAAGGCTTGGCCTGAATTGTGAAGTTAATAAATAAATTGATATGAGATGTCTGGTGGGATCGGGTTGCACGCCGCAACAAGGAGTGATAAGGGTGGACATGTGGGATCGGGTGCACACCGCAACATGAGTAATAAGGGTGATATATTTAGGGAGGAGCGATAAGGGTGGACAGGTGGGAGCGGGTTGCACGCCACAACAAGAAGCAATAAGGGAGGACATTTATATTTTTACTGGTTTTCAAAGAAAAACAAAGATTTGAAAACTTACTATTTTATTTTCACTACTTTTCGTATTTTTGGCACTATTTTTTTTAAAGTTAAAGTTTGGAAACTTAGAAATTATTTGAGAGTTGGTTATAGCTGAGGCTTGGAAAAGGCGGCTGAGTTATTTTATTTATGTTCCAGTACTTAATCAATTGTTTAGAATTCCTTCTTGCTTTATATTTATTGTCTCAGTTATATTTTTCTTGTTCGTGTAGAATTGTTTTATTTCATTATTGTATATATTATGGTCACATGTTATATGTTGTTAATTCCCCGCCGTAGCCTCGTCACTACTTCGCCGAAGTTAGGCTCGGCACTTACTCAGTACATAGGGTCGGTTGTACTGATACTTCATTCTGCACTCTTTTGTGCAAATCCAGGTACCGACCAACAATAGAGATATTTAGAGAGGCTATTCATTTATTCGGAGACACGAGGTATATCTGCAGGCGTTCGCAGATCCCGAGATTCTTCTCCTATTTTCATAAACGATGTTTTATTATATTCAGAACAGTTACACTATTTCTTTTAGCCCAATATTTGTAGTATTCTTTAGTAGTTCTTGAATTGTGACACCAGACTATAGAGTAGTTCTAGATCTATTTATATAATTAGTTCGTGGTTCATTTTATTAAATTATTTATTATTTTACCTTTGGAAATTATTTACTGATAACCAATGGATTCAGTTTACTTTAGATTATTTTACTATGTCTAAATGGATAATAAATGCAAAGTAGTTAATCGAATTCTAACATTGGCTTGCCTAGCAAGTGTGGTGTTAGGTGCCGTCTCGATTCCTAAGGTTGGGATTTGGGTCGTGACAAGTTGGTATCAGAGGACTAGGTTGCTTAGGTCTCATAATTCACGAACAAACTTGGTAGAGTCCGAAGGATCGGTATGGAGACGTCTGTACTTATCTTTCGGAGGCTGTTGAGTTAGGAAACAACTCCATTTTATTCTACTCTATCGTGCAATTTATTCTACTATTGATGATTGAACTTGTCTATTCTTGTCCTCTCACAAAATCTCGACAACACGCAAAGCGTCTACAACCGGATAAGAGGTGAAGCCCCAATGACAGCTACGATTAGGGGAAGAGACAGAATCAGAGCTCGTTCTAAAGCTCGTACATCAGCACCTATTCTACAGTCTCAAATGGATCTAGACTCGGAGGTTATAGCTCAGTCGGTACACGTGAGACTAATACAAATCCCAAAAGGATTTATAACTACTCCAGTATTGCAAAATAAGGGAATAGTTGAAAGCAACGGGGTTGATTTATATGAGCTGTGAAGTTTAACATTGTGTATTATCAAACATTGTGACCTAGAACTTCGTGCCAAGTGGGGGAGTCCACCGTCAAAGAATAGATTGCGGGGTCATGTATTATATCGGTTTTGGCTTGGAATGTATAAGGTCTGAGATTTTTCAAGAGATAAAGCAGGGACTTGCGGTATGTCTGCCTCCTTAATAACCCTATACCTCAGTACCAAAGGATTTATCCAAACAACTTTAAATCTAAAGAAGGTCTACTCATTGCAGAAGTCACGGTTGTGGATTTTGGGGTGCTCCAGAGGGAGAACAATGATTAACAAGCTTCTAGACAACATGGTTCGTGCCAAGATTTATCGGTATAGAGCTCTACCTTTGGGATCGTTGTGCATCAATAGGGGTAAGAGTTACCTCAAAGAATAACGAAGAGCATATGAATAAATGGGGTGGCTCAGCAGCGTTGAGTTAGCATAGTAAGAGAAAGAAGGGGCCGCTGGTGTTTGTAGCAAACCCATGAATAGGATGACCGGCCAATGCAACACCAACTACCTGACTCAGTTCTCATAAATTCTATCGGAATGGTTATTTCTCGGACTCTCCATAATGCGTGGCGCATAAGGTTTGAACGATTGTGTCAGGTCACCATGACAATGTCAGAACATGCCATTAGGTTGATACTTCATTTCGGCGAGTGATAGAAATTGTCCTAGACTTTGAAGAGTCATATTTCATCAGAACACCCAGGCTAAATGCCCCATTGCAGTTATAGCTCAACTCACATGACCAGCTAGGGAAAAATGAGTCAGAATGTCAAAAGTGGAGGTTAGATTCCTAGAGGTGGAGACCCAGCCTGTTGATATACTCTCTATGGTATGGCTGAGGTCATTACATTAAATGGTGTCATTACAAGAACAATCTCCAATTATTATAAAGTGATGATTTCCTGAGCTTAATACGGTTATACGTATCTAATAAAATTCTTCCAATACGCTCCACTCTCTGGTGAGCCTCGTAACTCTAAAATCTACTTACGTGAATACTTGTATTGAGCAATTCTATGGAGATAACTGTGTCTATCATTATGTGTTGTAATTTTGTTTAACGAAAAATATTTAAAGAAAGGAAATGGAATGTTTCGATTGGCACGATACGCATGTTTCTTGTGATTCAAAATTGAGGACGAGATCCTCGCATTTTAATATGATTTGAGATGTTTAAATTGGGCTACGATCCGCGGTGCAAGTTATGTAAGGACGAGATCCTTGTGATGGAAATTCTTGTTATTAAATTCTCCCTTGTGAGTTAAAATTTTACTATAGTACTGGTAGGGAGTCATGCCTGTTAGGCTTATTCAACAACTTATGTATAAAATAATAATAATAAATAAATAAATAAGTAAATGAATAAATGAATGAATGAATTAATTAACTATCTGTGCATAAATTGCCAAAATTCGTGCTATAATTATGATTATGAGGTCTTCATGAATCGCATCTCGTTATCAGTATTGTGAAGGGTAGAAAGGGGATTATTATTACGTGAAGTTATTGGGTGATTCTGAAATTGATTATGAACAACTATTAATATCATATTGAGCCGAAGGGGTGTCCCATTCAAGTGGTCAGACGAGTGTGGGTGGAACTTTCAGAAGCTCAAGATGGATTTGACTACGGCGCCAGTGTTGGTGACACCCAATGGTTCAGGATTGTGCACGGTGTATTGTGGTGCATCTTGTATTGGATTAGGTACAGTATTAATGCATGATGGCAAGGTGATTGCATATGCATCTCGGCAGCTAAAGGTCCATGAGAAAAATTACCCTGTTCATGACTTAGAGTTGGCATCCATTGTTCATGCATGGAAAATTTGGAGGCGCTATCTTTATGGCGTGCCGTGTGAGGTTTTTACTGACCATTGTAGCCTCCAGTACTTATTCAAGCAGAAAGATCTAAATTTGAGGCAGCGGAGATGGTTAGAGTTACTAAAAGATTATGATGTCACCATATTGTATCACCCAGGGAAGGCCAATGTAGTGGTCGATGCATTGAGTAGAAAGGCGGTGAGTATGGGAAGCCTTGCGTATATTCCAGTTGGTGGGAGACCGTTGGCATCATATCTTCAGACGTTGGCTAATGAGTTCGTGAGGTTGGATATTTCGCCCAACAGTGTTCTAGCTTGTACAGTCGCTCGGTCTTCTCTAATTTACCGTATTCGGGAGCGACAGGATGATGACCCACATTTGGCGGTCCTTAGGGACACAGTTCGGCATGGTGATGCCAAGCAGGTTACAGTTGGAGATGATGGTGTTTTGACGATTCAAGGTCGTATATGTGGGCCTAATGTAGATGGCCTTCGTGAGTTGATCCTTGAGGAGGCTCGGTCTAAGTATTCCATACACCCAGGTGCAACCAAAATGTACCAGGACCTGAGGCAGCATTATTGGTGGAGAAGGATGAAAAAGGACATTGTTGCGTATGTGGATCGTTGCTTAAATTGTCAGCAGGTAAAATATGAGCATCAGAGACCCGGTGGGTTGCTACGCAGATAGAGATTCCTGAGTGGGAGTGGGAGCGTATTACTATGGACTTCGTTGTTGGACTCCCACGGACTCAGAGGAAATTTGACGCAGTTTGGGTTATTGTAGATAGGCTGACTAAATCAACGCATTTCATTCCTGTGGAAAGTACTTATACTCCAGAGCGGTTGGCTGAGTTATATATTCGGGATATTGTTCGCCTTCATGGTGGGCCCGTGTCTATCATTTCTGATCGGGGTACGCAATTTACTTCGCACTTTTGAAGGGCATTCCAACGTGAGTTGGGTACCCGAGTAGAGTTGAGTAGCTCATTTCACCCTCAGGCTGACAGGTAGTCCGAGCGTACCGTTCAGATATTGGAGGATATGCTCCGCCGCTTGTGTTATTGACTTTGGAGGTTCTTGGGATCAGTTCTTGCCGTTAGCGGAGTTTTCCTATAATAATAGTTATCAGTTGAGAATTCAGAAGGCTCCTTATGAGGCATTATATTGTAACGACCCGACCGGTCGTTTTGAGCTCTAACACATCGTTTAGCGGTTTGAAGTCGTGAGCAGCTCCATTTTAGGTATTATGACCCGTGGGCGTGGTCGGAATTGAATTTCGGGAAGTTTAGAGTTGGTTTGGAAAGAAAATTCTCATTTCAGAAGCCTTAAGTTGGAAGAATCAACTAAGATTGGAATTTTGAGTAAACGACCTTCGAATCAGGATTTGAAGGTTCCTGCAGGTTCGTATGATGATTTCGGACTTGGGTGTATGTCCGGATCTGTCACGACCCAAAATCCCACACGGGTCGTGATGACGCCCAACACCGGGGTCAGGCAAGCCAACGGTTGCTTATTAGTGAGATTTTCCTTATTAACATTCCAACCCCACATATTTCCCAAAGTTTTATACTTAGCTGGTTTAAATAAAAGTGGAAGCATTTACCAATTTAAATACATACAGCTAAAATGATCGTGATCAAATATATATATACAGTCCCAAAATAGAATCTACTAAGTGCGTGCCAGGAACTAGTGTCACAAGTCAAATAGGCGATCTAGTAGAATATACAAAAGATGATACAAGATGTACTGTTGTCTGAAAGGATATAGACAGGAATAAACAAAAGATAAATCCATAGCACAGCTGGAAATCGTCAAGGGAGGCAGCTCACCGTGGAGTCAGGTCCAGAATGTGTCAAGCTCCGGTCGGATAACCAGGAACACCAGCCCCAGAACCTGTACAATTAAATACAGAAGTGCAGCAGCATGAGTACATAAATATATATGTACCCACTGAGTATCCCACCTAACCTCGAAGAGGTAGTGACGAGAGGTCGACATGACACTCACTAAGGTCCAACAATATAATTTAACAGAATGTAGTAAAAATAGTAGGCATGTAAGGCAGTGAAACAACAAGTATATATGTAAGATACTGATATCCAGGAAGAATACTGAGGATAAATAAAACAATTACCATTTCACTGGTTCCCAAATATCTGTCAAACCAATTGCATTAATCATACGCATGCAGGGTGAGGACAACATGCCGGAGTCATAAGATGGTCACGCTCGTGCACTGCCGATGATCGAACGGCCCGTACCAAAGTGCACATCTCAACCTCTCTATGCACTGCCGAAGGATCGATCGGCCCGTCCCAAAAGTGCATCTCTCAACCTCTCTATGCACTGCCGAAGGATCGATCGGCCCATCCCAAAAGTGCGTCTCTCAATCTCTCTATGCACTGCCGAAGGATGGAGCGGCCCGTCCCAAAAGTGCATCTCTCAATCTCTCTACGCACTACCGAGGATCGATCGGCCCATCCCAAAAGTGCGTCTCTCATAAGAGTGGGGTAAATCACACTCCGCTCGCGGAATACAAATTGTGAAGCGGTCACATGCACATACATTATTCCTTTTTAAAAGAGGATACCTTTCCATGATCAATTTCTTACAAGTTTTCTCAAATTTCATAACTTCGGGGATGTAAGCATTATGAAATGTAAATTCAGCACGCATATAGTTCATATCGAGTAAAACACAAGGCATGATGTGGGACTAACTACCCGGACATAATAGTAATAGTCTCTACGTACGGACTCTCGTCACTTTGTACGTACGTATCCCCCACAAATGATCACATATAGCATTTAAATCACCTAGGGGGACAATACCCCCTTACAAGGTTAGAAAGGAGATCACCTCGTGTCGAATCTACCCCTCGGAGCAAGGATGCGCCCGAATCTCCGAACTCTACATTCGAGGACTCGCAACTAGCCAAATACGGTATAATGACATCAATGCATTCTAAAAATAGGGAGATTATCCTAATTTTTCAATAATTCCACATTCTTGAGAAATTCTCAAAATCCAACCCCGGGCCCGCACGCTCGGATTCCTATAATTCTCGAAGGGAATACTCACCCAAAACCTAAGGATCATTAATATACAATTCTTACTTGATTTCATAGCAAATTCACGGTTAAATTATCAAATTATTACAAGCTCTAGGTTACTACCAAATTCTTGATTTTTTACTAATTTATGTAGATAATTTAGTTAGAAATCCATGCATGAAGCTAATATTGGAGTAAACTTTACTTACCTTAGATGACCAGGTCGTTAGACCCTTATCAATGGTGGAAATTGCCTCAAGGAAGAAGAAGAAATGAGAAAATGTGTTTAAAATATGTGTATAAAAACACACTGTCTGGACAGTGTTTTTGCACCTACGGGTCGAGGACCGCACCTGCGGTCTCTTACCTGGGAGAAAAATCTCGCACCTGCGAAAATGGAGTGGGGAGCCTGGGCCCGCACCTGCGAAAATGGAGACCTCAGCTGCGGCTCTGCTCTTGCGGAATGTTGTCTGCACCTGCGATAATTGGCCAGACCATTGGGGGTCGCACCTGCGATGCTGGGGACTGCAGGAGCGGTTCCACACCTGCGACTCGGCAACCGCACCTGCGGTCACACCAGAACAGGTGCACCAGCAGTTATTTTAGCTAGTTTTTAGCCCCGTTAGGTGCTCGGGAGGCACCTGGGCCCACCCGAGCCCTAGTCCAAATATACCAACGTGTCCCAAATCATAATACGGGCTCGCTCGAGCCTTCAGAACACCCAAAACAATGCTAAAACTCAAATTCACACCCCCAAACCCCAAGAACCAAACTTAAGAACTTTAAGTTTTCTAGACTTCGCTAACAACGCGTCGAACGGACCTATACAACTTGGAATGACACCAAATTTTGCGGGCAAGTCATAATTAACATAATGGAACTATTTCCGTTTTTGGAATTCTGTTCGGACCTCGATAACACAAAACACGTCCCGAACCAAAATAGGAACTTAAGGAGCTTCTTATTTCAATATTGGGCGTCGAAATGCCCCCGGGTCATCAGAAACCCATTTCGAACGTACGCCCAGGTCCGAAATCATCACATAAAGCTACCGGAATCGAAGAAACTCGATTCCGAGGTCGTTTACCCAAAATATTGACCGAAGTCAAACTTGGCCTTAAAGGCCAACCTTAAGGAACCAATTATTCCTATTTCACTCTAAACACCTCCTAATCATGGACCACCAGTCCCCGCAAGTCATAAATCATAAAATGCCGCTATGGGAAGTTTCATTTAGGGGAATGGGGTCTGATAACGCAAAACGACCGATCGCGTCGTTACATTCTCCACCTTTTAAACAAATGTTCGTCCTCGAACGGTTCTAGAATCATAAATGAAGTGCTGAATAAGTGTGGATATCTGCTCCGCATCTCCTCCTCGGACTCCCAGGTCGCCTTCTCAACTGGTTGGCCCCTCCACTGGACCTTTACGGCAGAAACTCTCTTGGACCTCAACTGGCAGTCCTGCCTATCAGTAATAGCAACTGGCTCCTCCTTGTAGCCCAACCTCTCATCCAACTGAATAGTGCTGAAATAAACCACGTGAGAGAAGCCGACGTGGTACCTCCGGAGCATGGATACATGAAAAACTGGGTGAACACCTGATAAACTAGGAGGCAAGGCCAGCTCATAAGCAACCTCTCCAACTCGCCTCAACACCTCGAATGGACCTATAAACCTCGGGCTCAACTTACCCTTCTTCCCAAACCTCATAATACCCTTCATGGGCAAGACTTTCAACAGGACCCTATCTCCCTCCATAAATGATACATCACGCGCCCTCTGATCCGCGTAACTCTTCTGTCTGGACTGTGCTGTACGAAGCCTCTCCTGAATCAACTTCACTTTCTCTAAGGCATCCTTCACCAGGTCGGTGCCATATAAGTTAGCCTCGCCAGGCTCAAACCACCCAATAGGAGAACGATACCGCCGACCATACACAAAGCCTCAATGGTGCCATCTCAATGTTGGACTGATAACTATTATTGTAAGCAAACTTGGCCAAAGGCAAGAACTGGTCCCACTGACCTCCGAAATCAATCTCACATGCCCTGAGCATGTCCTCCAATATCTGAATTGTACGCTCCGACTGACCATCATTTTGAGGGTGAAATGCTGAGGTCTATCTGGGTGCCCATCTCACTATGCAATGCTCTCTAGAAATGCGAGGTGAACTGAGGACCTCGATCTGATATAATGGGCACTGGCACACCATGCAACCGGACTATCTCCCGAATGTAGATCTAGGCTAACCTCTCTGAAGTATAAGTAGTAGCCACTGGAATGAAATGCGCCGATTTGGTCAATCTATCCACAATGACCCAAACCGCGTCAACCTTCCGCAAAGTCCGAGGCAACCCAACCACGAAGTCCATAGTAATGCGCTCCCGTTTACACTCAGGGATGAGCATCTGCTGAAGTAGTACTTCTAGCCTCTGGTGCTCATACTTAACCTGCTGGAAATTAAGGCACCTAGTCACATACTCCATAATGTCTTTCTTTATTAGCCTCCACCAGTAATGCTGCTTCAAATCACGATACATCTTCGTAGCACCAGGGTGAACAGAATACCGATAACTGTGTGCCTCATCTAGAATCCTCTCCCTCAGGCCATCAACATTAGGAACACATAATCGGCCTTGAAGTCTCAAAATACCATTCTCGCCAATAGTAACCTCCTTGGCCCTACCCTGAACCACTGTCTCCCGAAGCTCTGCTAGGAATGGATCATAAAACTGTCGGGCCTTAATCTCTCCCAATAATGAAGATTGAGCAACCACTTTTGCCAAAACTCGACGAGGCTCTAAAAGATCTAACCTCACCAGGCGATTGGCTAAGGACGGAATTTCCAAGGCTAGAAATCTCTCCTCTGCTGCAATATAAGCCAAGCTACCCATACTCTCAGCCTTCCTGCTCAAAGCTTCTGCCACCATATTTGCCTTGCCCGGGTGATAAAGAATGGTGATATCATAATCCTTCAACAACTCAAGCCATCTGCGCTGCATCAAATTAAGATCCTTATGCTTGAACAAGTGTTGCAAGCTACGGTGGTCTATATAAACCTCACAGGACACTCCATACAAATAGTGCCTCCAAATCTTAAGAGCATGAACAATCGCCGCCAACTCCAAATCATGCACAGGGTAATTCTTCTCATGCACCTTCAGCTGGCTTGAAGCATAAGAAATAAATCTCCCCTCCTGCATCAATACACACCCTAAGACAACGCGTGAAGCGTCGCAATATACCGTGTACATCCCAGAACCGAAGGGCAATACTAGAACTGGAGCTGAGGTCAATGCTGTCTTGTGCTTCTGAAAGCTCGCCTCACACTCGTCAGACCATCAAAACGGGGCATTCTTCTGAGTCAATCTAGTCAATGGAGCTGCAATAGAAGAGAAACCCCCGACAAATCGGCGATAATAGCCTGCTAGGCCCAAAAAGCTCCTGATCTCTGTAGCTGAAGTAGGACGCGACCAACTCTGAACTCCATCGATCTTCTGAGGATCAACCTTGATACCCTCTCCGGATACCACATGCCCCAAAAATGCCACAGAATCTAACCAAAACTCACACTTGGAGAACTTAGCATATAGCTTCTGTTCTCGCAAGGTCTGGAGCACAACTCTCAAATGCTGCTCGTGCTCCCCCAGGCTACGTGAGTAAATCAAAATGTCATCAATGAAGACAATGATGAAAGAATCAATATACGGCCTGAACACCCTATTCATCAAGTCCATGAATAATGCTGGGGCATTAGTCAAGTCAAAGAACATCACTAGGAACTCATAATGGTCATATCTCATGCGAAAAGCAGTCTTCGGAACATCTGAAGCCCAAATCCTCAACTGATGATACCCTGATCGCAAATCGATCTTAGAAAACACTCGAGCACCCTGCAACTGGTCAAACAAATCATCGATGCGCGGCAAGGGATACTTGTTCAACTGGCGGTAATTAATACATATATGCATAGACCCATCCTTCTTCTTCACAAATAGAACTGGAGCACCCCACGATGATACACTCGGTCTGATGAAACCCTTAACTAACAGCTCCTCAAGTTGCTCCTTCAACTCCTTCAAATCTTTCGGAGCCATAGGATATGGAGGATGGATATTGGCTGGGTGTCTGGAGCTAAATCAATGCATAAATCAATATCCCGGTCCGGAGGCATGTCCGGAAGATCCGAAGGAAATACATTAACAAACTCTCGAACAACTGGCATAGAATCAATCATCGGAGACTCGGCGATGGTGCCCGCACATAAGCCAAATAGGCTAGACAACCCTTCTCGACTATATGTCGAGCCTTCAAGAATGAAATAACCCGGCTGGCTGTGCTAACTGAAGAACCCCTCCACTCCAGCCTAGATGACTCAGGCATGGCAAAAGTAACTGTCTTGGCATGGCAATCAAGCACGTCATGATAAGGAGATAGCCAATCCATGCCTAGAATAACCTCAAAATCAGCCACGATGAGCAATAAAAGGTCAGCTGTAATTTCAAACCCACAAAAGGTGATCACACAAGACCGATACACCCGGTCTACCACCATAGAGTCGCCCACAGGAGTGGACACATATATGGGAGATCCCAAAGACTCTCTAGAGAGATATCCAGAAAAGGATAAAATAGGGCTGAGACATATGAATAAGTGGATCCTGGATCAAACAATACTGAAGCCTCTCTACCACATACTGAGATAATACTTGTGATCACGGCGTATGAGCCCACTGCATCTGATCTGGCCGGAATAGCATAAAACCTAGCTGGAACACCTGAAGACTGAGCCCCACCGGAATGAATAGGAGCTTCCTGACCTCCCCCTGACTGGCCTCCACCTCTAGGACGACCTCTGCCGGCCTGTCCTCAACCTCCAGGTGGCTGGATTGCTGGTGCCGAACCCATCGGCTGATAGCTCTGCTGCACGGCCTTTCCCCAATACTGGGAACACTGCCTCCTCATATGTCCTGGTTCTCCACACTCATAACAATGCCCATGTGGCACAGTCTGCTGCCTCGGGGAAGATCCCTGAAGGGCCGGAGGGCGGTGAGAGCCCTCAGGCATAGCACTGAAATAAGGATCGGAGGATCTCGGATGACTGGAATAACCACTGTGTGAACTCTGAATGGCTGGATGACGGTAAGAACGCTCTGGCATGGCGCTGAAATGAGGCCTTGCTGGAACACCTCGAGAAAGTGGTGGAGGTGATGAGTAAAAAGGCCTGCTGGGTTGACCACTGCTATGCTGACCCCTGCCCCTAGCTGGGGCGCCTCTGAAATACCCTGAAAACCTAGCCCTCTTGTCTTGCTGACCCTGCTCCCTGCTCCTCAACCGATAACCCTCGATCTTACGAGCAATCTCCACTACGAGCTGATAAGGGGTACCCATCTCCACCTCTCGAGCCATGGTGGATCCAATACCTGGATGCAACCCTGCTATAAACCTCCGAACTCTCTCAGCATCGGTGGGCAATATCATAAGAGCATGGCGTGACAATTCTGAAAATCTGGCCTCATAATCCATCACGGACATCTGCCCCTGCTCTAACCGCTCAAACTTACCCCGCAGCTCTTCCCTATCAGAGGGTGGAATATATCTATCCAAGAACATCTGTGTGAAATGCTCCCAAGTGATAGTAGGAGAATCGGCTGGCCTGCTGAGAATATAAGACTGCCACCACCTGCGAGCTCTGCCCTCTAACTAGAATGCAGTCAATTCCACTCCATGGGACGCTAGGATCCCCATGTTGTGCAGTCTATCCCTGCACCTATCAATGAAGTCCTGGACATCCTCACCTCGCTCACCCCCGAAGATTGGAGGGCACAAGTGAGTCCATCTGTCTAACATCTTATTTTGGTCGACATCAGCAGCTGGTCTGGGCTCCGGTGCTGCCGCTACAGACTGGGTACCACCCACGGGAAGTGTACCCGGGGTGTGATGTAATGTTGTTGTCGGTCCTGCGGCCTGGGAAGTTAGGGTCTGGGCTCCCCCTCCCGCCTGTGAAGTGGCAGGATCTTCTGGAAATAAACCAGCCTGGGACATGGTGTCCATAAATCTCATCATACGGCCCATGACTGCCTGGAAGCCTGGCGCCGTCATAAAGTCTACGGGTGCAGGATCTGCTGGAGGCACCTCATCCTGCTCCTCTAACATAGGGTCCTCTGGTGGCGGGACCGGTATAGCTATGGGATGCCCTCGTCCCCTACCACGGGCCGGTGCCCTCCCTCGGCCTCGGGCAGCGGGGGTAGCGGCCCTTCCCAGGTCCGGAACATCAAATGCACGCGTCCTCACCATGTGAGAGAATAGAAGAATAAGTTTAGTAAATCATAGGCTTCACGATAGAGTAGGAACAAATAGAGGTTTCCTAACACCCTATAGTCTCCTGAAGATAAGTACAGACGTCTCCGAACCGATCCGCAAGACTCTACTGGGTTCACCCGTGACTCGTGAGACTTACGTGAACCTAGTGCTCTGAAACCATTTTGTCACGACCCAAAATCCCACAAGGGTCGTGATGGCACCCAACACCAGTGTCAGGCAAGCCAATGGTTGCTTATTAGTGAGATTTTCCTTATTAACATACCAACCCCACATATTTCCCAAAGTTTTACACTTAGCTGGTTTAAATAAAAGCGGAAACATTTACCAATTTAAATACATACAGCCAAAATGATCGTGATCCTATATATATATATATATATATATATATATA
>MDKI01213135.1:0-16633 GCA_005239505.1 Nicotiana paniculata
ATTAACAACCAACCAAACTATATTAATATCACAATAAGTTCATCCCCAACGGGTTCCACCAAAGCCCTAGATTAAGAAAATTAGCTACTCGTGTTCATAATAATCAAATCCCAAAATACTTGCATAAATAAATTACAGAGTAATGAAATAAGGAGGTAAAAATCAATGTTTCTGCTTTGCTGAGTAGTAATCCACAAGCTTTTCTTCACTCTAATGGAATAAGTCCCTCAAAGTTGTGTTTTTGGGTCTATTTATATGTTTGGGATAAACCCTAAACGTGTAGTAGACTTCTATTCAAACCGGAAAATACTTAAAATCTTCAAAACTCGAATTTGACCGGATCAGGGGCCATGCATTACAGGCCAAACGCCTGGATAACGCCTGGCAAGGCCTGGCGTTTTGGGTCTGGCGCCTGGATAACGCCTGGTCTCATCAGGCTTTATAGCCCAAACGCCCGGCTAAGACCAGTCTTTACAGCTCAAACGCCCGGGTATAGCCGGGTTCACTCATTTTTGACTCTTGAGCGTATTTTCAACGTTTATGCATCCATTCAACTCGGCTTCCGTCTCCAATTCACCTACACATGAAATAGACTCTATTAGTCACATACGAAGTGTATTTTTATCATTAACTCACATAAAATGCAAGGCATATAACGTGTTAAACCATGAATTCTAGCCACACATCAATTATCGATCCAATGTCGTTGATCACTTTTAAAGAAACTAATGTGATTTTGTCTTTTTCTATTAGTAGCTGAGATGTGGTAAAATCCCCTATTAGCATCACCTTCATTAAGCCAATTAATTTGAGATCTAAGTTTTCAATAATCCTCTTCCATCTTTAAAATATTATTGTAATCCTTAATAAGGGATTGCCCTAGGTTCTAAAGGACAATGCTTTGGTTATAATTGTTGGAGTTTGAAAAGCCATTTAGTCGGGCCAGAATCTTGTTCTTATTTCTAAAAATGCTTCCAAATGTTGTTTTCTCCCATATTTTAATATTCTTAGTGAAGGTTTCCGTAGCCTCAAGGAGTTCCTTATTTTCCCAGTTGGTAGCTACTACATTAATAAATTCAGGGTGAGTGCACCAAATATTTTCTAATCTAAAAGGCTTGTTTGGATGATTGAAATAGTTATTAAGCTTAACTAAAATTGGGTTGTGGTCCGAGTATGTTTTGGGAGGTGAGTGATTGTGGCATTAGGAAAAATATTTATCCATTCCTTATTAGCTAGAATATGGTCTAATCTTTCCATGATTAGTCCGTTATTTTTTCTTCTATGGTTAGACTACGTAAACTTGCAACCATTAAAGCCTAAATCTCTAAGGTTACACTTATTAATGTATTGCCAAATATTAGAGGACCTAGAAGTTTTCATATGTGTACCTCCTAATTTCTCACTACAATTGATAATATCATCAGAATCACCCCTATCATCCAAGGTCCATTATGATTTTTAGACATGAAAATAAGACTATCCCACATTAGATCCATATAATATTGTAATTGCATAATTGTAGTAATTTTGAGTTTTAAAAGGACGTACCTCGATTAGGGCGTGATTTTCTTGACCTCTCCTAGTGAAATGTTGGACTATGACTATGTTATGATTTTAGAGGATAACTATTGTTGATACCTAATTTTTCTCAAATTATTTTAAATTTTTTACATATATCTTCAAAATCACTTTTTATAATAATTGGTATTTTTCATAATTTTCCATATTTTGATCAATTTATTGTCTAATTTATTCAGTACTTTATATCCCATAATTATTCATAAATTGCATTGCAAGTAATTTCAAAATATTTCTTAGCTTAATATATCATTTTTAATCCTATTAGGATTTAATTATTTCATAAATTAGCCAATTTGGTATTATTTGGCTATAATTATAAATATTTTGCAATTATAGCCTAAATATATATTTTATGTTATTTTAATTCAATAATCAGTCATTTTACATTTTAATACTAGTTAATTACCTTAATTTCACCTATTTAGCCTCAATTTAATTTTTATATAATTATTAGCTATTTTATTAATTATTTATCTACTTTTATGGGTATTTAACAAATAGCCAACTTTTATTTAAAATCTAGCCCAAATCAAACCTAACCCCAACCCAATTAAAACCAGCCCAAGACCCAATCGAAATAACCCACCAACCCAAGCCCATTTTCTAAGCCTACCCGACCCAGCATCTGATTGAATCCTAGTCGTTGATCAATTTTGATCAACGTCCCAAAATCACCCTTTCCTAATTTAACCCCCTAATGACTACCCCCGTATCTCATTCTCCCCCCCCCACCATGCTCTCTCAACTAGTCTCTCTATATCCCTCTCTCTATTTGTGGTTCTCTTTAGAACCTTCTCATTTCCCCTCCTCTCCGATGGACCCTGTCCACCTTCTCCGGCTACCTCCCTCGCCGGAAGCCATGTCCTCTCACCCTCTCCTGGCCTATGCTTCACCCCACGCCGGTTTGATGCTACCTTGAGGTTCTCAGGTGAACCTGGAGCGGTTCAACTCTTACCCATGGTCCTTCATGCCATTTTCCGGCCACCTCCGGCCGTTCGAGTAAGATCTATGACTTTCCAGCTAAAGCCGGTAAACATTTTGAGGTTTTTATCTTTTCTAGCTTCTCTGAAACCCTAACTCTTAAGATTTTTTTTTCGATTTCTTTTAGATCTGTGTATATTATGAAGCTTTTACATGTTTTTCATCAAAAAACCTTCATATTTCTAAGCGTTTCTTCATCTCAAAATTAGGGTTTCATAACCCCTCTTTTTGAGAAACAATTCTTCTTCCACTTTTAGTATCATTCTATGATTCTTGCTATGTTTCAACGATTTATTCGAGATTCTCTTTTCATTTGACTTATTATGTTGAAAACGCTATGTTTTATTAGATTCTGAGTCTCTCTTTGACTGATATGCTCGTTTAATTGTATGAACTCTTATTTCTCATAAACGTTTTAAGTTTTCTGTGATTTTACCCTATTTTTGCTCATTAGGGTTCCTGATTTTGTTTTCTTTTGTTTATATCGTGTTCATTCTGTTTAATCCCTTTAGTGCTACTATTTTTTCTCTAAACCTATGTGATTTTGCTACTATAGTCATTAGGGTTTTTGACTCATTAATTCTCCCTTTTATATCATGTTCGTTTGTTAATTCCTTTAGTCACTTACTGTGTGCTAGCATCGAATCCCTGATTCTATGTGATTATTTATCGTGTTATGACTTTGCTTGCCTATTATTTGCCTAATTGATGTTATTCCTGTTCGAATCCCTGATTCTCTATTAGGGTTCTTGATTTATTATTTTTAATCCCTGATTCTTTTTTATTTGAAAACCTTACTGATTCTTATGGAATATTCTTACTAATTTCTGACCTTTAACTTATTTCTTACCTTGTTACATGGTTGCTTTACTGTTAATTGATTCCTATTTCCTTAATTAAAATCTGATGAACCTAGTCTCAATTGCATACTTGTATTAGGTTGAAATTATTTCCTTATACGGTTATGCATGAGAACTTTCCTTATTTGTTATTTGCTTATTAGTCGTTTGAACTTAACCCCTTCAATTAAGGGATACTTATGCTGATTTTACACCATTCTGAATATTCCTCTAAGCTACATATGGTACTTTTCCTTATTTGCTGTCTGATAATACTGTTTGAATTTGATTCCTTCAATTAAGGGACACCTATACTGATTATGTATTGATTGATGCTCAGTCTCTTAATTACTGGTTAATTTTGATTCCTACCTTATTTCTACTTGTTTTCAAAACTATATATATGCATACTCCATTCTCTCATGAGGACATACGAACTAATATGTTCAACTCTCCCTCTCACGACTAAAACTCTCCACTCTTTCTCTTTTTTGTACGACTTACTATTCTCATAAATTAGTCGGCTGCAAGCCAATGCTAACAATTGTGCATCTTCTACTTCCAGTTTGTGTTACTGCTTTCTTCACTTACTGGTATGTTCTAATTCAGATTCCAGTTCTCAAACCAACATGTTTCTACTACTGTTGCAATTCATTGTGTTTCTAATATGCTTTTACTTATTATTTTGTTCTTTAACATGTAACTAGGATCTTGAACCCTACTCACATGTTAAGTTATGCTTTACTTGTCATGACCATCATGTTTCTGTATACTTAATACATGTTTCTTATGTGAAGCCCCATGATTGGTAAATTAGTTTGATTGTGGTTTTAATTGTTTGGTGCTATTATGTCACCCTAATCTGATATCCTACTCTATCACCTATCCCATGAACCCTTAGGAACTTCTGATTGTGTACTGCATGTTACATGTTTGCCCTCACATGCTCTGTATTTGTCCCTCAAACCCCATTACCACTGCTTGTGAGTGTTGGACCATTCTGGGTCCTTTTTTGTAATGCTGACTTTGCTTTGGTTCTGAGATTAGTGTTCATGTTCTTTCAAATTGTTTTCATCAGTTAAACTTTTTGTTATGAAAACTATTTCCATTAAGTCTCGTTTCCAACACTATTTTCTTACTCAAAGTTTTTTTCCAAACTATATCAAGCACTATCACTCTACTCTTAGACCATTAAGTTCTGCCCCTTTTGTGTGAGCATTGCCTTGGGACCCTTGAGCTCTCTCTGAACTTTGACAAACAAAAGCTGGCCTTTCCACACTGCACTTACTCTATCTTGGCTATAAAATCTGGGTGTGAGAACTGTCCGTGATCCCTTGAGGTCCTTAGGGAACTCTGACACACCCGGATTGTGAAAAGGTTGTTAAACATTACTTGGCATTGAGGACATGGAGATCTGTGCCTATATTGTAGGCTCCCTATAGTTAGATTCTTATTTTCCTTTATTTTGGTTATGTAATTCCTATTCAATTGTCTGTAATAAATAATCGTAAACAACTCTGGGGTTGGATAGTGAAAAGGGGTGGGTAATATGCATGATGCAGTGTAATAAAGGGTAGAAATCATGCTTCCTAGGTTTACTTTCTCTACGCGCAATAGCAGCCATGTTTAGGTACAACATGCCAAGCATGCCATGCATTAGATATCATGCTATTTAGGATTTATACGTACTATTTTCAGCATCTCATCATCACTTAAAAATCCTGTCTATAGGCAAAAAATAATGCTAACAAAATAAATTGTTATTATGTGATTCTGCCTTGTAAACATGTTCTGAAACCTTATTTAGAAATCCTGTCTTAGGATAAACCATATTAATATCAGTTGTTATGCGTGCTGCCACCATGCTCCTCACTTAGCAAATATGTGTTAAGATAAACAAGCATTAAAAAACTGTCACTTATGTTATTCCTGAAACTGTGCATAATGTTGTGATTCTAAGTGCATTTAGAGATCCTGTTTTAGAGACTACATATGCATCGTTCTGCATTAGACATCATGTTATAGGATTGTACTAATTTAACTACACTTAGTCTAAATACAGATGTGTAAAAAACAGCCTTCTTGTTCTAATAACTGGTAATTAGTTTCTGAATATTTTGCAACACTTAGAACTACATTCTATTAGGTATAACGACCTGAAACTGTTATAACTCTGAATAACTGATGCATATTATTCCCCGCCTAGACAAGCCTTAGGTAATCAACCATAAAGAAATAAAACTAGAACTGTCTTTGTGATTAGTGCTCAACTGTCAGCATGTTTAAAACCAGTAGGCAAGCCTGATTAAGACTTCCTCTCTGAGTTATGCAATAAATCTGTCTTTGTGTTATCACTTAGATACCATGCTTAGGATCTGAACCTGAATTTTGACCTTAATTATGCATGAGCCATGTTGTTTATGTGTACTATGTGTGGATGTATACTTGAGCCTTCTATTCGCTTTCCATGCTCCCCCTAATTGAAGTCTTATATGTCTTATTATGTTCCGCCTTAGTAATTTTTACCTGTAAAACCTGAGGGTCTTCCTAGCACCTCCCTTATAGGATAGAAGTCCTAAATTGCTCCGGGACTGATAGGAAGGAACGGTAACAACATGCAATAGAGGTCGTGACCAACACTCGTTTTAATTACCTTCATGGGGGGAAAGGGTAGATATGGATATGATGACCGGTGCATTAATACCACGTGTAGCCCCTCTTTGAGGAGTGTCATACCGGGTATAGCATTGATGTGATCCATATTTTAAACAAAACTAGGATATTCCTTTACATGCTTAGATTGTAATCACTTTTAAAATCTAGTTTTCCATTAACTGTTTTCAAATATCTGTGTACTTAGACTTAAATCCCCTACTATTTGATCCATACTTGTTTATTTGCTAAATTGTACAAATTCACAAAAAAGCTGTTTGGCCCGGAACCACACTTGTGGATCCTGAGGGGTACCTAACACCTTCCCCTTAGGATAATTTCAAGACCTTACCCTGTCTTTGGTTATCAAATATAGTTATAAATGAACCCCCTTAGGTGCCCTAACGCACCTTAAAATTGTTAGGTGGCGACTCATTAAAAATGCAAACCCCCTTTCCCAAAAGGAAACGAGTTGTCCCAACAATGTCAATAACCCTTACCGACAAACTACTTTGTGAATTTTTACCTTTACTTTATTAATATTTGCACCCTTTCCTTTCCCCTTTACGTGCAATTAATTGTTTATCTCTTTCGAGTATTTATTCTTTCCCAAAACAAAATTGACATGTTTCTTTGTTTCCCTTTGTAACCGCTTTAAATCATAACTATTGCATTTACCGCTTTCTTAACGTGCAAATACATGACAACATGCTTTTAATGCTTATTTATTATTGCATAATCATCCTCAACATCATATTTCACTCGTGCCAAAATAAAATACTATAGCAACACTTGATGAGTGGTTGCGCCCTTCCTATATCATTACCCCTTAAATTCGAAAAGGCTTATTTGCGGTAAAACTAGTCGATCAGCGATGCATTCGACGATTCTGTGCCGTTTCCCCTTGAGTTGTCCGCTCAAGGGTACTAGTCTAAAACCCCATAGAAACCTTACTCCGTAACACCACTGCATGCATCATGGTTAAACCTAGCTAGGCTAACGTGTCGTCCACACAATAGCCTTTAAGATAGCCTTGTCCAAAAGTCCATTGGGTTTCCATAGACCCAAACAGACATCATCACGTTATGTGCATTTATTTGGAGAACTAAATGCTTCATGCTAATTGTTGATGTTATATAGTCGAGTCTGGTGGGGGTAAGGGCCTAACCTTGTTTGCCTTGCAGAAATATTAGGCACGAAGTCCCCAGATTCGGCATGGTCACCAACATCCATCCAAAATTGCTAAGCTGGTGGCAAGATTTACACTCTAGAGACAAAATCCTCGTTAGAAAATATCTGGGTAATCTACCATCCCACCTATAAATCCAGCCTAAAAACATGATGATAGAAGTTGCTACCTTATTCTAGGACTATGAAAGGGCCGTCTTCCGCTTGGGGACCTCGAAATGACACCTTTGCTAGAGGAGATAGGAGGACTGGCCGGTCTAGTTTGGGAAACCCCGGGTTTGCTGATGCTTGAGAACCGCATAGGCAAGGGTTTCTTAAAGATGATGGGTCTGAAGAAGAACACAGAATTGGTATGACTTAAGGAATCGTACATCCCTTTTGACTATCTGTACGAAAGGTACGGCCATAGAAAATCGTACTGTACCTTCCATAATGAATTTGCCATCACATCCTTGGGGCACACCATCGTAGGGTATTCGTTTTCATGTTTTGCTTCCTGGGTCTGATCGTATTTCCAATGAAGAAAGAAAGAATCCATACCAGGCTAACTATGGTAACTAAGACACTAATGGAAGGGATTGGTGGGCAAAACTTCAGCATCGTGCCTATGATCATTGCAGACATATACCGAGCCTTAGAAAAGTGTCAACGAGGAGTGAAACATTTTGAGGGTTGCAACTTAATACTTCAACTTTGGCTCTTAGAACATCTACAAAGGGGCCAGTATCGACAAGAGTTTCAGCGAAGGGCGTGGAATGACCACATCGCTTTCCACCATCCAAAGCGAATGACCTACATCCCTGACATGTTTGCTCAACCTGAGAATGCCAAAGTGTGGGTTGAGTTCTTCGACCATCTGATCGAGGAACAAGTCCAATAGATGTTTGAATGGTTTCCAACAGAAGGATTCATCACCCCGTCCAGATATGCACCATTCTTGATATTGATTGGTCTGAGGGGAACATACCCTTACGTCCCTCTCTGAGTTTTGAGACAAGCAGATACGAAGAAATTCATACCAAGGGTCAACAAGATGAGCCATCTTCAAGCAGACTTCAAAAATGATGATAGTCCTCACAAGTGCCAAGCGCAGCACATGTGGCACTGTAAGATTGTCATGGAGAAAGACACCATTGAGCCAGACAGATATCATTCCGATTGTACCCCTTTCTATTCTGGTTGGTTGGAAGACAATTGGGATGGTCTGGGAAAGCCAGGGTTCGTTCAAGGCCACAAAATTATAGATGAAAAGGCTGAGGTGCAAGTCAAATACAACCAGCTGTGCAAAAGGATCCGTGAATGCAAGAGCGAACACCGTAAGATACACGAGTCCAACAAGAAGCTGATTGAGGAATGGAAAGACATGGCTACAGTACCAACAAAAGGCTAGGGTACTTGGAGCGAGGCATAGTAGATCTGGAAGGAAAATTCCTCAAAAGGGTTGAAGACTGTCAAAAGGCTGAAGGGACCGGGGGTGGACACCTAGCCAGTGCATACCTGTTATTAGGACTTCGCGAGTTTAGGAAGCCGTTCGAAGGAATCAAAGATGCCGAGTCTGGGGAAGGTCCTTCTAGGACCAAATAGATAGGATTTTCCTTTCCGTTTTATTGATGTAATAAGGCCAATGGCCATTAGTGACCTTTATTTCTTGTTTATTTAGTGTCGTTTTGGGATTCGTCTATTTTTATCAATGAAATGAGGCATTTAGAATTTTAAGTTCTCCAAATCAATTTGTCGCTAGGCCTACCTCAGGCACAAAAAGGTTCTCAAATTAGGACACGCTTTACATTCCCGCACTATGTGTTTAAATATTGCAATACTTTTCATAATCCGCACTGACTTGGCTACCTTTTTGTTTTGTTTTGTTTTATTTATTTTATTATTCCCATCCCCAAAGGTTAGTTCGTGCACTCTGGCATCATCATCCTATCTTACAAGATCCAGGGGGCCCTCTACCCTCTCCTCCTCTTAGTCCTCCCAAAGGCAAGAATAAAGGAAAAAAGAAAATGGAAGATTCAGGCAACATCAGAAATGAGAACGTGGTTGAACGGGTTGAGGCCACTGATGGCCAGGGTATTTGGGTTCAGAATGAAACTGTGTCGCAGCTAGAATTAAAGTTTTCAAAGTTTCAAGAAGGGCTTGACCAAGTGCGAAACCTGGCAAACCTGTCATTTACCCTCAATGTCCCAGACGCCAACCTCCCCAACGTCCAGAATCCTACACCTCCTCAAAACATCCCAAAACAGCAGAATCATCCCGCATTTTACCATCATAACACCCCGCCAAAGAACCAAACTCTTCCGGCACAATGCAATGCCTGCCACACTCTAAATAACACTCCACTACTTATCCCAGAACCCAGACTCCACAAATGACCATTTCCACACCCATGCACTAGGACACCATAACAATACTATCTACGTGGAGACCATGCCACATTCCAATCCACCTATATCATACACACCTGAGTCTGATGAAAAGGATCTGTTATCAAGAGCTTGGCCGAGGAACTTAAGAAGCTGACCAGCCGGGTTCATGTCACGACCCCAAATCCTAACAGGTTGTGATGGCGTCTATCGTGGAACTAGGCTAGCCAACCATCACATAACTACACATTTGTTCTATTATAATATTTCAAAAATTAAAAATAATCAGTAAAATAAACAATTAACATTTTTCTATAAGTTTTTAAGCATCAATAATATAATTCAACCGTCTAAACTAATCCCCCAAGACTAGAGTCAACCGATCACGAGCATCTAAGAAATACACTAACTCTGCTAATGTCATAATAAATGTCTATGAATCAAATACTAAGTACTATATGAATAAGGGAAGTAGAGAAGTTACGGACACTGGACAGCTACCTCAAAATCCCAAACGCTGATGACAACGAGCTCTGACGACTACTGCTCCGAACCAGTACCTGGATCTGCATATAGGGGTGCAGGGAGTAATGTTGAGTACGCCAACTCAATAGTAATGAAAATAAATCACATTCTGAAGTATATGAAACAAACAGCACAAAATACCAATCCACAAAAATAGTAAAACATCAAGTCTCAATACAGTATACATAAGTTCGAAAACCAGTTTCCATAAAATCCTATGAAACAAATATATTTTCCAATATTTCTCAGTAAAACTCTCAGTAATATCAGTTTGAAAAATGAAATGAATCATAGTCAAAAACTCAGTAAAATATCATCATAAAACTGCCCCTCGGGCCATAATCATCACTCATAATAATTTCCCTCAGCACCTCACCATCACTCAGTATCAGCCCCGTGGGCAACCTCACTGTCACTCATGCCTCCCAATCACTCATCACTCGGCACTCGCACTCAGTAGGTACCTGCGCTCACTGGGGTGTGTATAGACTCCGGAGGGGCTCCTACAGTCCAAGCGCTATAAACAAGCCACATCATGGCATAGATCACTCTCAGGAACTCAGCCTCTCTCATATCATAACATCCTTACAACATTGGCCATCGGCCTCACTCAGTCAGACACTCTCAGCATGCCACTCGGGCCATGAATAAAACGGGGTTCTCGACCCAAAATAGTATTTCATTTAAAGAAATAGTAATATCATCAAATAGGAGTGTTAACAATTTCACAAGAAAGACTGAGTGTAAAATCATAATATAATAAGTGAGGAATATCAGTAAAATAGCCCCCAAGGGGTTAAAGCAGATCGGCGCTAGGCCCCAAACATGGCTTATAGCCCAAGTATAACAAAACATAATAACCATATGCTTTAAAAGCGGTTTCGCAACTCAAAAGTTGCCTAAAAAGGTACATTTTTCCAAATTTCCAATTCGTGCACGCCCCACACTCGTCATCCAGTGTGTGCGTCACTCCAAATCAGTGAAAGGATTTAAAGTCCTAGGTTTCATACCCTCAGGACAGGATTTAAAGACATTACTTACCTCAAACTAGCCCGAAAAGCTACTCTGCAACCCGCTTGTCTCTCGAATCAACTTTCGAGTCCTCCAAATCTATAAAAATCAACTTTTTTCTCATTAAATTATGCTAAGGAAATGAATTCCAATTGAAAAATACCAATTTTAGCACAAAACCCGAAATTAGCCAAAACCCGACCCCCGCATATCGGAACTTGACAAATTTTATACCAAAATTTTCTTCATCATCTCACGAGTCCGTACATATAAAGTACTCTAAAATCGAAGCTCGTTTGGCCCTCAAATCATCCCTAAAAGGTCTCATATTCTCAAGCCCTAATTCCATCTTTTTCTACTAATTTTCATAAATTAAACACTGATAATTTGGTCCTTAATCACCTATAATCGAGTTTTAGGGTCCAAAGTCCTTACCTCAATGAAGAACAATGATTTCCTCTCTTAGAAATCGCCTCAAAAGCTTCTTCCCGTTCAAAAATGGTGGAGTGGGTTATAGTCGTGGAGGGTTTTAATTTATATTGTCCAGGTTTTTACTCTCCGCGAACGCATAGACATGACCGCGTTCGCATAGATGTTGAATCAAGTCACTGCATGGTTTTGAAGAATGACAAATGACAACACGATTGAACCAGGTCCATCAGGGCAAACATAGTCAAACAGATCAATTGGCACGAGAAGAGTCCATGCGCAGGAGATAAACATCATCTCTGAACTTAGAGGTTATTTCCTAAGAGAAAAGGTTGCAAATTTATAAGGAGATGGAATTCAAATTCAGGTAGGACAGAATCAAGATCAAGGAAGTTGAGATAAACACTAACTCTTCCACCAAGGAAGAGTTTCATTAGAACTAAACAACAACATCTCAACTACGGATAACATAAATTGTTGAAGCATTCCTGCTGAAGAGTACGCACAAACACTGAAGAGAAACAAGAATTAAAAGCAAAATTACCAAAGCAATTTTGCAAGCAGTTCATGTGAAGAATCCTGTGCGACTCAAAACTTACTTGAACCAGCTTGAAGAACCAGTTCCATTTGTTGTCTTTTGAGTCTAGTTGTTTGTAGTAGGTGATTACATATTGTATATTTAAGCTTTATCTAGAAGCAATTGTAATAGGTACACAGTGTTCAAGTTAGATTTAACTTGAAGTTTGTCACAAATAGCTAGAGGCTAGTTTGCCACAAAGGGATTACAGGTAGTCCTTAGGTTTACAAAAGAGTTTATTTTGTAAATGTTGTTTGGATCATTGACATAGTTAAGTGTTTGGGAAAATCCTACTAGGAAGTAGGTCGTGTTTTTTTTCACCTTTTAAGTCAGGTGTTTTCCACGTAAAATTGTTGTGTTCTTTTATTTCCATACAATTACTTTTTCGCAAACTACAGAAGTTGGAACACCAAGAAGAACCAGGTTCTTCTATAGAGACTGCACTCAAAAATTGGACACCACAAAAATCACCCCTCCCTCTCTTGTGTGGTACTGACGTATAAAATATCAATTGGTATCAGAGCAGGTTATCCTTGAAACAGGCTAACACCTTGGAAAATATCAAAATGAGTGCACCGCCTGGAAACTGGGAGGGTCAATCAACTACAAGGCTACCACTCTTTAATGGCCAGTATTACTCCTGGTGGAAGAACAAGATGAAGGATCACTTTATTGGAGAAGATTTTGAACTCTGGGACATAGTCACTAATGGTCCTTTAGCCACCATTAAGAAGACTGTTGTGGGAGTAGATGTGCCAAAAACTAGAGTTGGCTGCACAGTTGAGGATCTGAAGAAATGGGAGAAAAATGCTAAGGCCAAAAAGTGGCTAGTTTGTGGACTAGGTCCAGACGAGTATAGTAGGATTCAAAGTTGCACCACTGCCAAAGAAATTTGGGATACCTTGCAAGTAGACCACGAAGGAACACCTCAAGTGAAAATATCAAGAGGTACTCTACTATACTCTCAGTATGAAAACTTCACTATGAAAGAATGAGAGACGATCCAAGAGATGTACACGAGGTTCACAACTCTGACAAATGAACTCAAGTCTCTTGGTAGAGTCATTCTTGAAGAGGACAGAGTGGAGAATATCTTGACAAGGGGCTTACCAATTTCCTGGGAAAGTAAAATCACTACTATCCAGGAATCCAAAAATATGGCAACCCTTAGATTGGACGAGCTAATTGGAAACCTCACTGCCTATGAACTTAGAAGGCAGACAATGAAAATGGATGCTCCAAAGAAGGAAAGTAGTCTAGCATTGAGAATCACTGAGGGAGCAGATCTGGAGGAAGATGAGATGGCCATGATCACTAAGGAATTCAGAAACTTCCTCATAAGAAAAAAGGGCATCTCAAGAGGTGGAAACTACAACAAATCCAAAACTCCAAAAAGGCCAACCAACGAAGGATGCTACAAATGTGGAAAGAATGACCACCACATCAAGAACATCCTCAGTGGGAAGTAGAATGGAAAAGGGAGAGATCCGAACAAAGGAACAGGAAGAAGAAATTGGTCCATCCCAAGAAAACCACAACAAAAGCTATGGTTGCTGCTTGGGGGGAAAGCTCAGATGAAGAGTCAAAAGATGGTGAAAATGAAGAACATGCGCTCATGGCAATTGGCGAATCTGATGAGGAATCATATGAAGAACCAGAGGTAAGTATATCCCATCTCAAAAACAATAAAGTTCATATCTAACGAAAAACTCTCTGAGTTGCTACTTTATTTTATGGATGATTCCGAGAAAACAAACAAAGAGAAAGAAGAACTCTCTAAAGAGTGAGTAACGTTAAAAGAAAAATGCATGAACCTGGAAATCAGAGTAAGTGAATCTGAAAAGGAAAAAACTGCCTTGAAGAACCAGGTTCATCCACTTGAAACTAAATCCTAGAGCTAAAATCTGAAAATTTAAAATTAAAGCTAGGAACTAGTAAAAAGACTGTTGATCATTCTCATATCATGTTAGAAGAAAATGTGGGAAAACTAAAGGATAAGATGTACACCAAGGATGAACAGATAAGAACACTAAAGAAGAACTTGGTAAAGTCAAACATGAATTAGATCGGACCTCCAGATGGAATAAATCCTCTGATGCCTTGACATGGCTTCAAGAAAATCATAGTAGAAACAAAATAAGACTTGGCTTGGGAGTCAAATGCCCAAATGGGATCCCAAAAGCAAGTATCTCACTCTTCCTGAGAATAAAATTTGCACCCTCTGTGGTAAGACTGACCACTACAAAATTGAATGTACTGCAAAAGAGTAGGCTAGTCGAAGAAATGAAAGTTTTGTACGAAAGAAAAACTTGTTACCAAATTGAGCCAGAAAAATCTTGATTCATCCTTTCTCTCATTTGGGTCCCTAAGCCTAAGATTTCTTGTTGTAGGTTCAAGTGAGAGGAAGCAGCCAAATTTGGTACCTAGACAGCGACTGCTCAAAACATATGACTGGGAATAAGGAACAATTCCTTTCACTTGAAAACCTCAAAGGAGGTAATGTCTCCTTTGGAAATGGAAAGAAAGGTGAAATTATTGGGGTTGGTAAGGTAGGTAAGGATGACACACGCTCCATTGAGAATGTGTACTTGATAGATGGCTTGAAATATAGCATGATCAGTGTGTCACAATTGTGTGACAGAGATAACCTTGTTGCTTTCACTTCCAATAAATGTTTTGTGATTAAATTCCTTACTGACAAGATTGTTTTGCAGGGAAAAGGAATGAATAACATCTATGTCATAGACCTGCCCACACTATCAGAAAATGAACTCACTTAATTAAGTGTGTTGGACAGTGATCCCCCCCCCCCTTTGGCACAAAAGACTTGGTCGCGCTAGTCTAAATCAGCTTAACAAATTAGTCTCCAAGGACTTAGTGGTAGGGCTTCCTAAAATTAAGTTCAAGGAAGACAAAGTTTGTGAGGCATGTGTAAGGGGGAAGCATGTAAGATCCTCATTCAAAATAAAAAAATGGTCAGTACCACCAGGACGTTGGAACTGGTTCATATGGACATTGTGGACCTATGAGAACTCTGAGCATACGTGGTAAGTAATATGTAATGGTGTTAGTTGATGACTACTCAAGGTTCACTTGGACCTTATTTCTGACATCTAAAGATGAAGCATTTGATATGTTTACTTCATTTGTTAGAAAAACTCAAAAACAGGTAGGAAATCAACTAGAATCAATAAGATCTGATCACGGTACTGAATTTGAGAATGCAGAGTTTGCTGAATTTTGTGATGAACATGGCATAAATCACAACTTTTCTGCCCCTAGAACCCCAAAGCAAAATAGGGTTGTTGAAAGAAAGAACATAACTCTTGAAGATATGGCTAGAACCATGCTTCTTTCTAGAAAACTACCCCACAGCTTCTGGGCAGAAGCAATAAACACTGCATGCTACATAATAAATAGATGCATGACCAGACCACTGGTAGAGAAAACTCCTTATGAATTACTTAAAGGGAGAAAGCCCAACATCCCACCTTAGGGTTTTTGGATGTGAGTGCTTTGTGCACAACAATGGCAAAGATTCCCTAGGTAAATTTGATCTCAGAAATAATGAGGGAGTATTCTTGGGATATTCATCACATAGCAAAGCTTATAAAGTATATAACAAAAGAACTATGTGTGTAGAAGAGAGTGTGCATGTTGTTCTTGATGAAACTAACACTCTTTATGAGAGACAGGAACCAGAAGATGAGGAGCTTGGACTGGCCAGAAGCAGTGAACAAACTGAAGCAAATATGGAAAATAGAACAGGTGATGGACCAGGTCACACTACCCCAAGCAACATGACAGGGGGAACTCAACAACAAATCACTCTGGATCTTGTCCTTGATCCTGTTCCACTACAACAAGACACCATGGGATCATCTAGCCATGAAAAAGTGGTGCTCAAACCACACAGATATCAAAGCTATCACCCCTTGAGAACATCATAACAGATTTGACATCAGGAATCAAAACAAGATCCTCTTTGAAAAATCTGTGTGCGTTTGATGCCTTTCTATCCTTGGTCAAACCAAAGAACATTTTTGAAGCCTTACAGGATGCTGACTGGGTAAATTCCATGCAAGAAGAGCTAAATCAATTTAAAAGTAGTCAAGTATGGCACTTGGTACCTAGACCACTAGACAGATCAGTGATTGGCACAAAGTGGGTCTTCAAGAACAAACTCGATGAAGATGGAACTGTTACAAGAAACAAGGCCAGACTGGTTGTCCAAGGATATAGTCAAGATGAGGGAATTGACTATGATGAGACCTTTGCTCCTATGGCAAGACTGGAGGCAATCATATGGATGTAAAGTGTGCTTTCCTCTATGGCTATCTAAAGGAAGAAGTATTTGTCAAACAGTGTTACTCCAAAACGCACACGTAAGTATATGTGGTCGACAAGTAATATAGGATTGAAAGTCCAGATATCGTACCCACAGGGACTTGTGATTAACTATCAACTAAATTAAGCCAAACAAT
>ML340602.1:0-22533 GCA_005239505.1 Nicotiana paniculata
GTTCATTGTATCATTGTATAAACAAGATATAACATATTATTTTCTCCCGTGCTTTCTCACAACAAACAAGTGAACCATGTATCACTTCAGTAATCAAGCCCTAGCTAGCACATAGATCATCCAGTCATTCAAATCGTCAACCTATTAGGCCACTACTACGCTTAGGAAATTGGAAAACTATGAACACAGGTAATATAAGAGTATAGTAATCCAGAACCTACCATCTTTAGTTTCCGAAGCTCCCTCCTTGCAACTCTTCCCCTCCATCTGCATTGTGCTAGAATTGATGCCCATATGAGTTTCTTATAATATGAAAAGACTTTGTGACGACGCTCATGGGCCTGCAAGTATGTTATCTTGTCAGCACTAGAGAACAAACTTAGTATGAACCCTGAATCAATAAATTAAAAAACCCAACAAACTAACCTGTATAATAATTGCTGCCCTGGTTTGTTTTTCATATCTGAACTTCTCTCGTGCAGCTGCCACTCGAATTCCAGTCTGAAGAGCAATGACTGAACATTTAAGTTTTGTGTAGGATTTTCTGGCGGAGTGTCCACGGAACTTTGTCTGGATTCTGAGAGAAGCAGCCTCTCTTTTCATGGTGACATACAATTTGAAAGCAAACCTTGCTGAAGAATATGAGAGAGTGAGCACATAAATTTATAGAATGTGGAGAAATAGGGCAGCCTATTGGAATAGTAGACCATAAAGCTTGTTCTAATGTGGATGCAGCTCTAGATGGGTGTGAAAATACAGCAATTATATCCACGATGCTCATATTTACAACATGGAACATGCATAAGTGATCTAACTTTTAGCAAACGAGGAGGATGTCAGGGTGACGGTATTACTATCATATACTTCAGACAATACAGATGAATTAAGTGAGCACTTGTGTTACATATTAAGCTGACAAATACGTTTTTTTAATCTTATTCTTTTTTTGGAATGCAGCAGCTTGTACATAAGAGACTTTTAGATCATGGTGATGAAAGGAGATTATGGGGAATAAATTATTTAGAAAGTACTTTTCTAAATAACAGATACGAAAGAAAAGGTTGATTTGTTATCCTGGCCTTTTATATCTGTAGTAGGAAATTCACATACATCAATATATGTAATGGCATATTAATAACCCACCCACCCCCGGGGCCCTTCCAAATAAAAGAGATGGTCTATTTTTTCTTGGATGTAAATCTTACAAAATATGACTCCCATTATTTTCTTGAAAGTTCTCATTTCCACTTTCTCCAAACCTTTGCCCTATTACTTGTAAAAATAAACAAAAAATGCTGAAAAATCTATATGGGATACAATTCCAGCATGTATTTCCACTTTCTCCAAACCTTTGCCCTATTACTTGTAAAAATAAACAAAAAATGCTGAAAAATCTATATGGGATACAATTCCAGCATGTATTTGGTGGGTGGTGTGCAAAGAAAGGAACCATAAGTACTTTGAAGGAAAAACAGAGAATTTACAACACTAAACACCTCAGTACTAAGCAATTTAAGGTTGGCTATATGAGTCCTCATTATCCATTTTGCTCTACTTAGACTCATCTTGTTCCAATATTCAATAAACTAGCTTCTCTAATCCTAGAAGTTCTCATCATTTTCTACTGATCTACAAATCACCTGACAAGATTAAAAAACAACTAGCAAATATTGGACTAATGTGAGCGTACTAACAAGACAAAACCTTAATCTCAACTAGCTGGCTTCGCCTATATGGATATGTTTTTCCATTGTACTCTATTTTTCGCTAAGTCTGCATGGATCTCAACTAGTTGGCTTCGCCTGTATGGAGTATTTCTTCCATTATTCTATTTCTTTTTTGCTTTATGACAATTTTGTTTTAAGAGTTCATACTTGCATTAAAATACAAATGTATTCTCTTGTTAGCTTTACGTTACAACCTGATCAATGTACAAGAGGAAGACTCACTACTGGAATTGCTCACTTATCTAACCGTAAAGGAATTGAGGTAGCAAAAGATTACATGAGTGAAGTAAGCTACCAAAATGCCCCAGTAAGTAGAAAAATGAAACTTAGTAAATGGGTAAAACATCTAACATTCAAAACAAAGTCCACAATGTGAGAGAGACAAGCCAAACAGATAATGATAGACAAACCTCGACACAAGGATTGTAAGCAAATTGCAGCCTTCTGCAAAGAAGCATAATATTTCCACGCAATATGAGATCTAGTTTCCTTTTGTATTGTCTTAACTGCAGCGGTTAGCTTTAATGCTCTGTGTGCATCTAGCTCGGCCATCTGCCCTGCTCTCAGAAAAACCTTTGTGTTTCCAATCTGCAAAACAATATTAACAACCCTGTCTGAAGCATAACTTGATTCATAAATTTGTGAACTTAATTTAAATGAAAGAAGAAGAATGGTCAAGCTTAAAATGACCCTTGGAACATGTACATTAAAATATTGTGGACAACTTTTCCACGCATTAAATCAATTATATTACAGATATCAGCAGCACCTCGTAACGGGAGGAAAGCTCTCGGTGCCTCAGATTAGCAAATTATACTATGCAAGTATATGCAACTATCTATCAGCAAAGACATACAATCATTGCAAGTAAAAGACAAAGTATCAATAGTCTAGAAATTGAGAGCAACTTAACCGACATGCTCGAAGTGCAAGAGCATGATTCCTTTTTTGCAAAACAAAAAAAAAGGAACCTTTATTAGAAAAGTCCAAACTTGCTGCTTGAAAGATAAGACTTGTTTAACTTAGGCAGGTCGCAAGGTAGGTAAAAATGATATTACTATCATGAATTGGGTTACATTCTCGAAAATGATAGTGAAGGAAATTTTGATAACTCCTACACTACAAAGAGGCACTGGATGAAATGACAACACATACATACATATTTCTTTTGTGTGTGCACGCATAGAAGTAAATAATTTGATAGTATTGATAATCGACATTAAAGAAATAGAAATTAGTTCACAAAAATAGCAAGACAAGAATCAAATAACCTGATAAGAAGCAAGCCCTGTCTTTTCTAATATCTTTTCGCATGCAACTTTTTCATCAACGCTGCCCACAAACAAGTTAAAGAAAGATAGTATATCAGCTGATAATCAAGAGGTCAAACTGGGAAACCACAAATATCCTTTTTTTTTTTTTTTTTTTTTTTTTTTTTTTTTTTTTTTTTTTGATGAACAGGAACAAGACCAGTACTTACTGTTCTTCCAAGACCTCTGGAGCAAGAAGACCAAATCGATTCAGAAACTCAGAAAATGTCTTATGCGTAGGATAGCCAGCACAACTAATTCGAATTGCCTCTAGAACACCCTTCAAACAACAAAATATAAGCACATAATTCAAGAATTAAAAAGGAATTTCTTCATATGAAAATGTGAAATTTACTTACACCACAACGTAGCTGCTGCATAATGTTAACATTCTCAAATATTGCAGGTTTCAAAAGACTGTTAGGCTTCACACATCTGATGTAATGAGGTTCTGTAGAATTCAGGGTTTCCATCAATGATTGGAGTTGTAACTGCACAGTAAATTGGCCATTAGATTCTATCACCTATTTAAAGTTAGGACTTGGAACTAGGCTGTTAGTTCTTTGGTGAAAAATATTCTTAGATCAAAAAAATCCAAGAGGACATAACAGATAAAGTAATAGACAGAATTAAAACTTAATGGTCAAAATGGAGGGGTGGATATGATAGTCATATGTGACAGGGTGATACCTACCAAATATAAGGAAAGTTTTATATTATGGTCATTGATTAGCACTGTTATTGAGAGTGAATGTTGGAACTATGAAGTATAACACATCCATGAGATGAGCGTCATAATTCGCAGAAGACGGATTTGAAATGATACAAGAATAGGCAAGATTAGAACGACCATATCCTCGCAATTTGATACCTAATATTCCTTAATGAGTAGATACTTAAATAGGAGAATGCAAGCAGCAGTGTGGCACACAAAGGGATAAAATAATAGAATGTAGACAGAGATGGTCTGGTCATGTCCAACATAGGCCTTCACATGAACTTGTCGCAATTGTGATACTATGATGATTGAATGTACTAAAAGTGGACGGTAGGCCTAAAATCACACAAGGAAAAGTTGCCTCAAAAGACCTATAACCTCTCAAATTCATGAGGATTTATCTTAGAGCATAACACAATGGGTATAAACAATTCATATATGCAATACCTAATAGTTGTGATTAAGGCTCAGTTGTCATTTTTGCACTTACATATATGAATTGTTTGTCAAGAGGCTTTTTAGTTTGTTTATAGATTTGTACATCATGTAGGGATAAGTGTTCAGATTTTAGAGAACCGCTAGTTTACAAATGCTGATTTGGATTAAACTACAGATTATTAAGCATAAATGGAATGAAACTGAGAGGATATGTAAATTTATATAGCCGATCAAACTAATTTGCTATTGATATTTAGTATTGATCACCAAAATTCATCAGAAGTATATAAGTTAGTAACTACCTTGAAACGAGAACCAATGGATGAGAACTTGGACGATTTGGATGAAGATTTAGTTGAATCCTCAGCAACAGGAGGGAAAAGGCCCACTACAAATGGGCATTTAGAAGCACTTAACAAATCCTGATGCTCAGGAACAACATAGTCTTTGTTCTTATCCAAAAATTGATCAGATTGGTATTGAACCTGGAGGGAAAAAAAGGAAACATTTTAAGCAAGTAGTAAATAACGCCCCATATCCAACTGTAGAAGCATTTGACCAGACTTCTAAGAAAAAACAAATATCATATTACCTCTCCAGCATAATGAGCAATGGTAAAATCAGTGCGGGACAATTTTGGTTTGATAAAGCGTTTGTTGGCCTTGAATATCTGATAAAGCTTTTGTGAGAATGTTTCGTGAGTTGACTTGGGGAACATACTGGAAAAATTCATTCAAGGAAAACGTCTTAGAAGATCCCTCACTCCCATAGAAGCTCGTATAAAGAAACTTAGATGCTAAATGCGGGGACACACAAGCAGTATAATGGCCATAGTAGATGAACTATCAGATATCTTACCAGGCTTCATCAAGAAGAGCAATGATACCTCCAGGTTTCTGTAAACAGCAATATAAATCAATTCATGATGTGCCATTTTCACATAAGTGGTTTATATCGAACGACGACTATAATGCGCAAACAGATATATTTGTATATTTGAAGCCAAAAGGTTTCGCTATAAACCAAAACGATGGAACCTTTTCAATAAGATCTAGGACATCCTGATTGTCCACAAATTCTATATAGCTCCAATTTATCTCTTCCTTAGAGTATTCCTCCTGCTCCATCTTGAACATGTGCTGAAAAAAGATGTATTTCACAGTAGTTGAGTTGTGCTTAGAAAACTGGACAGAACTGCTTCTATAAAATTTGAACTACCATACCTGGTTAAAATGTTGCTGCAGCTTCTCATTTGTATAATTAATGCAGAATTGTTCAAAACTGGGAATAAAAGTTAGAAAAGTCAAATGCAGGACATCACATTTACTACTCGTTTTGCTTGTCCACCAGTGCCTACCTATTACTTTTGAAACTTTCAAAACCGTAAATGTCAAGAACACCAATTAGAGATTTGGAGTTAGGATCTTGCCCAATCGAGTTATTAATTTTGTCCACCAACCTGTGAACAGTAGATATTATTTTCTGTTAGTGTTCAATGTAACAGATAAGAACCACACTGATCTGGCTGTGATGGTAGAATCATACCAGTCGAATAAGCGAGAATATATTGTTTTAGCTAACCCATCTCTGCTTACTGCTGCAGCTTCAGGATCAAGACTTCTCTTTATAACTTCTTCAGGAGTGACCATTACACGTCTCAGTAGGGCATCCTCCAGTAAAGTAACATCACACCTGATAGAAGAATTGAATCAAATCAAAATTCATGCAGGAAAGAGCAAAGGAAGAGTAGTGAAATATGAAGGGCAGAACATACATCAGAAGCTCTGCAGTAGTTTGAAGATGAAACCTAGATTTGTCATCTTTCAGAACAGATGAATCAATTTCATTGCCCTTTGCAAATTCTATATTACCAAGATGAAGAACAGAAGCCACAACTCCAAAAATTGCCTCCTGAAGAAGAAACAGAGTAGCTTCTTAAAATCAGAAAGGAGAGTTGCAGGACAGACAAAAGCAATTAGGGCATTACCTGCTCTTTCTCGCTAATTCCAACGATATCCATTGCCCTCCTTATCTCAAGATAGTCATGAGCATCACTAACGCCTACTAGTTCATAGCAATTTGATTGATTGAGATAGTGAAATGATTTGGGATCCCCCAACTTATACCTTTTGATCTCCTGTTATGGTAAAGAAAATGTCAAAAGGGTATTGTGACAATCAAATTAACTCAGGGTGATGAAAGACGTAAAAAGGAATAGCATTGCTGCAGATTACCTCCTGCGGTGCTGCACAGAGAAGGTAGAAACAATGATAGTTCCGTTCAGGGTCTGAAACTTGGCAAACTCGAGACCTTTCAAGCAGATAAGTTCTAATAGCTGCACCAGATATTCTTCCATTCTTGTCGAACTGAATCTCCACAAATTTACCGAAACGGCTGTAAACAACAGTGTCTAAGTAGCTTTCAGAAGCAAAAAGTTTCAACTGATTGTTGAAGCAATCATGAGACAATTTTTTTATTGGAATCACGCGTAGAGCCAGTATCTCACCTTGAATTGTTATTTCTAACTGTTTTGGCATTGCCAAATGCTTCAAGTACTGGATTTGACTGGAGATATAACAACCAAGAGTTAAAGGAATGAGATAACCAGTAGAGAAGGCTTTAAGAGAAATAGAGAAACTACCTATCAGTTTGAAGCCCAATCAATCAATCAATCGACCCAAACTAGTTGGGGTTAGTCGTAAAAATCCTCTATATCTATTCCACTCTATTTGGAAATTTCATTCTATGAGTGACATTCACATTACTAACACCGCCAGAACATGCCATGTTTCTTTTGTGTTTGGTAAAGAAAGCATAATGTTGCATATTCATATATATTCTTCTTACTTGTGATTAGACAATGCACTCGTGCCATACAATAAGTTGTCAATATAGCTGAAAGTATGCAGAATTTAAGCCTCAAAGGAAAGTACAAGTTCCTAACTACCTGCCCTAGTAATTTTAAGAAGTAAAAGAGTTTAAAACAGTAATCCGAACATTTAGCTTACCTCCAGTACTTGCTGTTCCACAGTCCGCCTTTGAGTGCCTTTATGGCCGCCCAAATAGGCAAGATAGCGCATAAGCATTTTTGTAGTTTCAGTCTTACCAGCACCACTTTCTCCACTAACCAATATAGAATTGCTTTTACCCTCATTGATCATTGCCCTAATTCATTTTCAAGATTTCAGTTACAATAGCATTATTTTTCATGAGAAAATTTATGTGGAGTTGAAGTTGTATACAGGAGTACCTGTAAGCAGCATCAGCAATAGCAAAGACATGAGGACTTAGTTTACCAAGTGGTACTCCTTTATATTTTTCCATCATGTGGCCGTCATATAAATGAGGCAGTTTTTGAAATGGATTAATTGCTATAAGAATACTTCCAGTATAAGTCTGCAATAATGTCAGAGTATGATATAATATTATAAGAAAGTCATCTGTAGCTGCAGTTTCAATCCTTTAACCAAATTGAACATAAAGTAAATAAAATTTTGAGCATTGGACATACTTACATAGATTTCATGGAGTTGATATCTTGTTGCCAAATTATGTAAGACTCCAGGCTCATGCAAATATGAAAGTTCAGTCATGTCATCAACTCCTTCATCAGGAGCATCTTCATCCTTGGGGTAAGTTTTTGATAAATTTGCTACAACCTAGATGAAATCAAAGGAAAATGTGCAACAGTAAAAACCAGGTCATTGCCAGGTTAGAGATGTGCATTGTCAATTGGGAATTGTGTCGATGTGCCTTAGCAGAAAACTAGAGAGTTAAATAGCAGTAAATTAGAACAACTGCAGTGGATCTTCCTTTACCACTAAAATATAATAAATTAATTAGGCTAATGTGCCAATATTTATGGAAAGAAGGGTAAAATGAAAATACAGTTCAAGTACAGATGGATGAAATGGATACATATGGCCCATATGGGTATGGAGGCCGCAAAAGCATTACAGTTGCAAACTACGGCGACAACCAAAGAAGACTAGTGAATTAGATCCTCTGTCGCAGTATTTAAAAGACATTAATTCCATCATCAGAATATTGTATTATTGTCAAGTCTATTTAGTTAATTTAATCAATTAAGTTAGAGTTGGTCGTACAATTGAGTCCAGTGTACACACTAAACTTCTATGGAAAAACAAATAAAGCAACAGTAAATTCATGAATGCATACTACTCAATGTAAAAGAGATATACCATCCTCCCATCAGATGTCTGAAACTGAATTTCCTGTCCATTAACCTCCGATACTTGTCCATCAATCCAAGCAACTGATGGATCCTCGATCCACACATGAGAACCTACAGTAATATTTACTGGAATGCCCTGCATAAATGACTAAGATTCTATTGGACTGTAGTAATTGTTTTACATAAAGATTCAGAAGAGGCTAAGGAAATTGTTATCACACAATCTATGGATATACCAACATGATACATTCAGACATAGAATCATTAAGTGTTGTAAAATGCCTTTGTTGATGCTAAAATGCAAACGGTTCAATTACTATCTTTGTAGCACCAGAATGTTTCAATTTATGCTCCTACATATAAAGTAATAGGACAGCAAACTTTACAATAGCTTTGGTAAATGTTCATTTGCATCACAAACACATAAAGTCCGAAAAACACAAGAAGAACGTAGGATGTGTAATATATCCATAAGGACAATGTGACACTAGATGTCCTGCTTTAACTTCCGCAGTTGCAACTTAGCAAAAGCCTGAGAACCTTCTCACCCCTACTCAACCCCCCCCCCCCCCCCCCCCCCCCCNCAAATCAAACAGAACTTCACTGGTTAAAAATGCTCCATCAATTTTTTTAGGTTCATATATCATATTTTTTACTTTATACATGTCAAAATTACTCTTCATGTAGTATAACTGTTTCTTTTGATCAGTCACCACTTTGATGCTACTGCAGCATTCTAACATGATGTCAATACGCCATCACTAGTTTCCTTGGCTAACATGGAGTTTGAACAGATCTGAATGCTGGAGTATTATTTCATTTTTTATTTTTTTTGATAATTGTGGTGTCGGGGCCAGCTAGCCTGCACCTCGACTAATTCCACGGGATACCTACTAACTCCCACCAGCAACAAGTACCAGATAACTCTATCCACTAAGGCTTGGAGATGGGAAGATATCACCAAGTATTTTTGCCCCCCTGGATTTGAAACTGAGGCCTCATGATTCTCAACCCACCACTTCATTGACCACCAGACCACAACCTTGGATGTCTGAATGATGGAGTATATGAAACAGTTCTGAATGCTTATTCCACTTAGATTGGTTTTCTCCTCTCTCCTAAGCAGCTACAGGAACACCGCTCATTTTTTATGCTCTCTCTCATTTCTTTGCAGTAGTGACTAACTGTCTATCGACTCAAAAAATGGAAGTATAATTCAAGAAATATAAGGCTTCCAAGTATTTCAAATATCGGTTTAAGTTCATGTTCACGCACAAAAACACGATGACTTGTTGCCAAACAACTACTACAACGCCTTAACAATATGGAGTAACAGATTATGCACTTAATCTGAACTCATATAGTCTTTTCTCAGGCTTTGGACTATACTATTTCTCGAAACATTAATACACTATTATTAATGGATATATCTATTGGATTATAAATAGTAATTCGAAAAGAACAAATTCTCCAATGCTGAATTCAAATGAATGCAATTACTACACCTTAATGTGTCCCTATATTCTCTAATTGCATTACTATTGCACAAAAAAGAAACAAAAACATTTTTTTCTAAAAGGAACAAATGCAGTTCAAGTATCGAAAGAATGACGCACCATTTATATCCAAAGAAAAAGCTCATGTACATTTAATCAATTTTTCGTCTGACATTGAGAAACCTAGCTGATCGCAATTGTGAATTCCAGATATCAAAAATCGCCGGAATTACACCGTTAAATCCACCGCCGTAACAGAGATGTAATAAATTGATCGCCGTTGATACATAGAAGTATCGTCGATAAAAAGGTAATTGATCGGCCGGCGTTGCAGAGAGATTGATTGTTGATGAATGGAATGCGATAACTTCGTGTCGAGAAAGCGTACGCTGCGAAATAGGAGTTTTCGAAATCTTCGCCGATTTTCTTGAGCTTCTTGTGGCTCTCTTCGCCCCTCTTTTCTGTGTGCATGGCTGTCCATTCCAGTCCTTCCAACGGCTTCAAAATCTTACTTTCCATATGTATATATAATATCATGTCCTAGTACTTCTCACTATCAAATAAGGAGTATTGTAATTTTATAATGCATTGACAAGTAGGGTACGAGAATGGTAGAATGTACGGGATTAATTACAATAGAAATCAAAAAAATAGTATTAGCATCGTAAAATACAACGAATAAATAGAAAGGTTAAAATGTATCAACGGGAAGTCCTAACGAAATATTATCAGACTAGCCGGCACAGTGATGAGAAATGCTCGACTACCCCTAACCTACAACTCTAATTCTCGACCTTCACAACTTCCTATCAAGGGTCATATCCTCAAAAATCTGAAGTTGTACCATGTCCTGCCTGATCACCTCGCTCTAGTACTACTTAGGCCGCCCTCTATCTCTTTTCGTAACTGCCAAAGTCAAAACGCTCACGCCTCATAACCGTAAAAAAAGATTATTATTTCAATAATAATTATTAAATATTAAATAATTATTCCAACAATATTGAGTAGTAACCATAACTTTTATGGAAATTTCTAAATTTGCAAACTTTATTACTTGTAAAACATTATTAAAGGGTAAGATATGTTGATGTGAAACAATTGACTATCTTATCGATAGTAAATTACCTTGGTTTGAATATATAGGCTACTTTTTTGAGTTAGACTCATATTTTGATCAGCTCTCGAGGCTGAAACTCAGAGCGGTGACTAGAATACATAAGGATTGTCAACCGTAACTAAATGAGTAATGTTAATTAGAAAGGTGACATACGGTTAAATTTCTCTATAACAGTCTCGTTAGATCCAAATATTTTTAAATGTTAGTTTTAGGACTATATATATAGACATGCATCTACCAAAAAATAGATTGGCTTGTTGGCCTGAAAATGTCACGACCCAAAATCCATTAAAGGTCGTGATGGCGCCTGACACAACTGTCAGGCAAGCCAACACTAAATAGTTAATTAAATTCTCATTTTAATATTTTTAAAATTATTTCTTTTCCTTGCGTTTAGCAATAAATAATGAACTTCACCGAGTAAATAATAATGTCTTTAACCAATTTTCAATACTAACTAATCCCATGTACATCCCAAAACCCGGTGTCACAAGTACATGAACAATTTTTAGGAAGTAAAAAGTAATACAATAACCGTCCGGAATACAATTGGACAGTAGAGAAAATACAATACAATACTCTGAAGGAGATTCTGCTGGTTGCGGGTTGTCTCGAGAGGTGCAGCTCACCTAAGTCTCCGTATTAACCATGTCGCTGCGCCAAACTAGGCCACTAGACATACATGTCCCTGTGCAACAAAATGCAAAGCAAATGTAGTATGAGTACAAAAACAACGTGTGCCCAGTAAGTATCTCGTCTAACCTCGAAGAAGTAGTGACGAGAGGTCGACTTCGACACTTACAAGTGGTCCAAATATTGAAATACCAAAATGTGCAAAAAATATGGATTTTATAAGGTAACTTCAAACTCGATAAACATGAAGCGGGTAAACAATTCTTTTAATAATAAGAGATTTCCAAAAAATTCATATTTCATCATTTAACAATTTATCTCAGGCCAAGGAAGAAATATCAATATTCATAAATTTACAAGGCAAGCAATACAAGCATGCGCAATTATGTCGAGGTCGTACGACCCGATCCAACAATATTTAAACTGTGCACTGCCAGAAGGTTGAATGGCGCGAATCATAGACGCATCTATTACCCCACTCGCGAATCATACATGTGACGCGGTCAAATATAAATACACACATTCAAACAGTCAATCAAGAATTCACCAGGGAACATACCAAGGAAAAGTCAATCATCTTTTCACGATTAAGAAAATGAAGTTTAACTTATTTAGAAATTCATTTACCAATTTGATATGATTTAAGCAATTTAAATTGTCAATAAGGTTACAAATATTTCAAGTATAGCATATTTTTGTGTCCTAGACTACCCGGACTTAAGCACAATAGTAGCTATGCACGGACTCTCGTCACCTCGTGCGTACGTAGCCCCCCAAAATAGTAGCACATAATTAATTATTTCACCTATGGGACAATTCCCTCTTACAAGATTAGAAAGGAGACTTACCTCGCTCCGAAGTTCCATAACCAGCTTCCAAGCCCTTCCGTTGACTCAAATCGATGCACAACGCTCCGAAACTAGTCAATAATTATGCAAACCCATAAATGTATACTCAATTACTCATAACAATTCAATTTCTAACAATTTCTAACCCCAATCGAAAGGTCGATAAAATCACCCTCGAGCCCACGTGCCCGGATTCCGAAATTTTGAAGATAATGATCACCCATAACTTTACGAACCCAAATATATAATTTACTCTCAATTTTATGTCCAAAATCGTGGTCAAAATCCAAGAATACCAAATTCCTAGGTTTTCCTCAAAATCTCAAATTTCTACAAATTTTCATGCTTTAATCCGTATCTAAATCATGTATTAACTTGCAAGAGGTGGGATTAACTTACCTCATGTTTGATAATGAAATCTCCCTCTTCAAAGGCTCCAAAATCACCCAACCAAAGTGAAAATGTGAGGGAAATGAGCCCAAACTTGTTTTTATAAAACACACTGCCCAGGCCAACCACTCGTACCGCAGGTGCGAACAATATGCCGCTTATGCGGTCCAGGTCTCCCAGCCAACATCGCATCTTCCCCCCTCATGGTCGCTTCTGCGGCTCCGCATTTGCGGCCAAAACCTCGCAGGTGCGGTTACACCAAATGACAACATCCCTCAGCCTTTCTTCCAAGTCCAACTCGATCCGTTAACCACCCGGAATCTACCCGAGGACCCTAGGTACCCGTCCCATCACATCAACCAGTTCCAAAACATAACGCGGACCTGCTCGAGGCCTCAAATCACATCAAACAATGCTAATACCACGAATCACACTCCAATTCAAGCTTTATGAACTTTAGAACTTCAAACTTCCTCATTCGATGTTGAAACCTATCAAATCACGCCCGATTGACCTCAAATATTGCATTCAAGTCACATTTAACATTACGGACCTACTCCAACTTCCAAAATCGGATTCCGGCTCCAATATCAAAGAGTCCACTTCCAGTCCAACCTCTCGAAAACCTTCAAATTTTAACTTTCACCAAAATGACTCCAAAATGACCTATAGACCTCCGAATCCACTTCCGGACGCGCTCCCAATACCAGAATCACTATACTGATCTATTCCTAGACTCAGAATCCCAAACGGACATCGATAACATTGAAATGCACTTTAACCCAAATTTATGAAATTCTTCCAAAAATGCTAACTTCCAAGATAGGCGTTGAAACGCTCCCGGGTCATCCAAAACTCGATCCGGACATACGCCCAAGTCTAAATCATCATACAAACCTGTTGGGACCTTCAAATCCCGATTCCGAGGTCGTTTACTCAAAAGTCACATTTTAGTCAATTCTTCCAACTTAAAGCTTCTGAAATGAGAATTTTTCTTTCCAAATCAACTCCAAAACTCTCGGGATTCAATTCCGACCGTGTGTACAAGTCATAATACCTGAAATGAAGTTGCTCACGACCTCGAAATACCAAAAAATGCGCTAGAGCTCAAAACGACCGGTCGGATCGTTACATAAAAAGAAGGCAAATCTCAGTGGCGGATCTATAGCCTCAATTATAGGGGCACATGAACCCATGATCCATTCGCCAAACTAGGTATTTTATGTATATATTTTCTCTCGTCCAATTATGTATTTACACATATGCTCCATAAAGATTGAATGGTGCACTTGGTTCAATACTCAAAGAAACAATGATCAATTCTCACTTTACACTTTTCCCCCTCCTTTTCTTATGGTGCACTTATGTTCTAGATATCTTAAATCCGCATCCGAGCGACCTTGACATTAACATTGTGCCTACGTTTTCTTTCATCTATTCTACTTTTTTTTAGAAGAAGTGTTAGGACAAGAAATATGATGAACGACTCATTATTGCTTTAAAAAGGAGTGAAAGGCAAGGTTAATTATCGTATTCTTTACCACCGGCGGATTGAAAGAAAGAAACTAATGAACCAAAAACATTATTATAAATAATAAACCTAAATTCTTTTTGTATAGTCATCAAGGAATAAAGAATAATATCGAAGCCAGATATGTTTGCCATACATAATAGACTAAATGAAATGGAGTTGTAGCATTACTGTTATTTGTTTGTTTACGCAAATGGCAAGCATTATATTTATTGTTGCTAAAAGAGGAAGAATAACTAGTCAAAGCATTATCTAAAAGGGGTATTCTAATTTTATAATGCATTTTTAAAAGTAAATTTAATTTTAAATAACATTTCCTATAATGACTAGTATGTTACAAAATAAATATTATAATTATAATCTAAAACACCAAAAGAGAAGAGACAATAATAGATAAGAGATGTACAGAGGAGGGTACTATTCTTCTTATTTCAAGTATATCAGTCATGAGCCAAAAGTGCTCTATTTATAGTTACAAAGGTTCATCCTAAAAAATAAAGAATGAAGTTACATATTAAATAGATACATATGAATACAAGTGATTCATGTATTAGATGTAAGAATTAAATGGACAACCACTTTAGTTCATTGTATTTATAACACTCCCCTTTGGATGTCCATTTAAAAGATAATGTGCCTCGTTAAAACCTTACTAGAAAAAAACTCAGTGGGAAAAAGTCCAGTGAAGGAAAAGGAGTACACACATCTTGTAATACGCATTGAGTGCTGCCTCATTAAAAACCTTACTAGGAAAACCCAATTGGGACAAAACCTTAGTTAAGGGAAAAAGAGTACAACGCGTATTATACTCCCCCTGATGAAAGCTTTATTTGATATCTCGGAGACGACACATTCCAATATTATGTCTCAGCTTCTCAAATGTTGATGTTGGCAATGCTTTAGTGAATAAATCTGCTAGATTGTCACTTGAACGGATTTGTTGATCATCTATCTCACCATTTTGCTGAAGATCGTGTGTGAAAAAGAACTTTGGAGAAATGTGATTTGTTATGTCTCCTTTGATATATCCTCCTTTAAGTTGATCTATGTAAGCACCATTGTCTTTATACAATATCGTTGTAATCTTCATTTTTAAAGAAAGACCACACAATTGTTTAATATGTTGAGTCACTGATCTCAACCATACACATTCTCGACTAGCTTCATGAATAGCTATTATCTGAATGGAAGATGTAGCAACTAAAGTTTGTTTTGTTGAACGCCATGAAATAGTTGTACCCCCACAAGTAAATAGATAGCCTGTTTGAGATCAGGATTTGTGTGGTTCAAACAAATAACCTGCATCTGCATAACCAATCAACTATAAATCAGATTCATATGAATAAAATAATCTCATATCAATAGTCCTTCGGAGGTATCTAAAAATATGCTTAACACCATTCTAGTGTCTTGTTGTTGGTAAGGAACTAAATCTTTCTAATAAACTTACTGCAAAAATTATGTCTGGTTGAGTATTATTTGCAAGATACATTAGTGCCCCAATTGCACTAAGATATGGAGTTTCATCACCAAGAAGCTCTCCATAATTTTTATGAGGTCGAAATAGATCTTTATTTATATCAAGTGATCTCACAACCATCCGGGTACTCAATGGATGTTCTTTATCCATATAAAAACGATTTATGATTTTTTCGGTATAAGTTAATTGATAGACAAAAAATTCATCTTCCATATGCTCTCAATTTGTAAACCAAGACAAAATTTTATCTTTCCAAGATATTTCATTTCAAACTCTTTCTTCAAACAGTCTACTGCTTTCGGGAGTTCCCCAGGAGTTCCAATGATATTTAGATCATCAATATACACAGTGATTACAACAAATTCAGATCCAGACCTTCTTATAAATACACAAGGACAAATTGGAACATTTTTATACCCTTCTTCAGCAAATACTCACTCAGGCGATTATACCACATTCGCCTTGATTGTTTAAATCCATATAAGGATTTTTGAAGCTTTATTGAACAAGTTTCCCGAAAACTTTTATTAGTTTTAGGAACTTTAAGACCTTCGGGAATTTTCATATATCTCTTTTTTCAATTGCTTATTTTCTTCCCTCTAATATTGGGTATACTGATTCAACAAAATGACAATCAGCAAATCTTGCAGTAAATAAATCTCCAGTCATAGGTTCCAAATATTTTATAATAGAAGGAGATTCATACCTAACATATATCCCCAATATTCTTTGGGATCACATCTTTGTGCATTGTGGTGGAGCAATTGGAACATATATTGCACATCCAAATATTCTAAGATGAGAAATATTTGGCTCCTGACCAAAAGCCAATTGTATTGGGGAGACTTTATGATAACTTGTAGGTCTGATCGGCACAAGAGTTGCTGCATACAAAATAGCATGTCCCCATGCTGAAATGAGAAGTTTTGTTCTCATAAGCATTGGTCTAGCAATTAATTGGAGGCGTTTGATCAATAATTCCGCTAGACCATTTTGAGTATGAAAATGAGCAACCGGATGCTCAATTATTATCCCAGTTGACATGCAATAATCATTAAAGGCATGGGACGTAAATTCACCAGCATTATCAAGACGAAGTGCCTTAATTGTATAATCTGGAAACTGTGCTCTTAATCTTATTAATTGAGCTAGTAACCTCGCAAAGGCCAAATTGCTGGTTAATAACAAGCACACATGTGACCATCTTGTAGATGCATCTATCAAAACCATATAATATCTGAATGGTCCACATGGAGGGTGTATGAGCTCACATATATCACCCTGTATACGTTCCAAAAATGCAGGAGATTCAACTCCAACTTTAATTACTGATGGTCTAATAATTAGTTTTCTGTGAGAACATGCAGCAAGAGAATTCTTTAGTTTGAAGAATCTTCTGGTTCTTTAATGAATGACCATCTGAATTCTCAATTATTTTGCGCATCATATTGACCAACCGTTCATGCCAAATAATAAAATCATTACTAAACTCCTTGTTTACTATGGCATGTGATTCAACTACACTAATGTTAGTGTAGTATAGTCCGGAGAAAAATGCGGGAAGCTTTTCAAGCAAATACTTCTTTTCCATTTTTATTGTAGTAATATAAAGGTATTCAACATTTCCTTCATTGGTGGTCTCAATATGATCGCCATTTTGGAAAATATATTTGAAACTCAACAAGTTTCTTTGAGACCTACTACAATATAATGCATCATTATAGTTCCTCCTGGTAGTAATACAATCGCTCTTCCAGAGCCCTCAATTAATTTTGTACTACCAGATATTATTATAATATTGGCTTCTTTCATAATTAAATAAGAGAAGTATCTCTTATCTTTTAATATGGTGTGTGTCATAGCACAATCCAGAATACATATTTTTTCTTTATTATTCATACGGCCAACTAAAGACTGGGAAGTTTTTATATTCTTCAAGAAGAAAAAAAAATACATCATAAGTAATGTTGAAAAATTTAAGAACAAAAGAAACTACATTTAGAAAATTAAATACTGACAACATAAAAAGTTTTATTCAAAATATGAGCTTCATAAAAAGAAATACATTTATTCTTATAATTTTTCCCAATAATAAGTCTTCAGCTATGATTCTCAAAGAAGTCTCCAACTTCTAAATGAATAATATCTGCAAGGCCATCAAAAATATCATCTTTATAGATAAGGTTTGCTTCAACTTTATCATGATTATTCATAGGGCCCGCTTCAACATCATTTTGAAAATTCAAGTGAGTCTCAACTTTATTTTGTTTCCCTTTTATATATGCTTGATAAAGTTTGACATAATGTTCAGGTGTACGACAAATTCGTGCCCAATGATTTTTCATACCACATCGGTGGCAAACATTACCTTTGACTTTTGAAGGAATTTTCTGAGAACCCTTATTGTTCTCTTGTTTATAACGACCACCACCATGACGATTATTATTTCGCCCCTTGCCACGCCACGTGTATTTATACGGCCACGATAATTATTTTGTTTTCTTTCAGACTTTAGATCTATCGTTCCCAGATTCGCTTCTGGAAATAGAGCTGATCCAGTGGGGCGGGCTTCATGATTTTTCATTAAAAGGGAATTATGTTGTTCAGCCACCAAAAAGCATGAAATTAACTCAGAATATCTTAAAGCGCTTTTCACGGTATTGTTGTTGTAACACCATATTTGAGGCATGAAAAGTGGAAAGAGTCTTTTCCAACATGTCCTCATCATTCATAGGTTCCCCACATAATTTTAGTTAGGAAATTATTCTATATATAGCAAAATTATATTCACTTATAGTCTTATAATCTTGTAGCCGTAAGTGCATCCACTCACGACGAGCTCTTGTCAATACTGTGGCCTTTAGGTGGTCATATCGTTCCTTCAAACTAGTCCATAATTGAAATGGATTTTTCAAGGTTAAATATTCACTTTTTAACCCTTCGTCGAGATGATGTCGACGGAAAATCATGGCTTTCGCCTTATCCTGACTTGATGCTTTATTTTCTTCTTTAATAGTGTCACCAAGACCTTTAGCGTCAAGGTGAATTTCAACATCAAGTACCATGACAAATAGTTATTTCTAGAGATATCAAGTGCCACAAATTCAAGCTTTAACAAATTCAACATAATGAAAACTATCATAGAAAATAATTGAATTGAATTATGAGAATTATTATTAATGCATATCATTTATAGTTATAGGGCAGTATACTAAATCGTAAAATTAAGAGAACATGTGTTGTTACTTCATTATGTATCATAGTAAATTAATGCATAATCTATAATTATATGACCACGCTCAACTATGCCTTATAAAAAGGACAAAGTGATCGTTGCAAATATATTCCTGTTAACAAGTCCGGAGTCGAATCCCACAGGGAATTAACCTATCAACCACATCTATTGGACTCACACAAATTTATGTATTCAATCTTTAGAAATATTTAAGTAATAGATTAGATGTTTACTAACTAAATATTATGTAATGAAACTGCAACGATTAAGAACTAACTACGAACGGGTTGTAGATAAGAATTGGAATGATCTAAGGTTCTGATTTCCCCTATTGTCGGAATCCTTTCCGCTATGTTTGCTATAAGTTTGACTAAGTCTTCTCTATCGATCATGAGCACTCTAACTTTCGTAATTCTCTCCCGAGTAATTACAACAATATACTAGACATATTCTCCCGTATTACGCTAGCTAGCCTTAAGTACATCTCACTTAGATCGCACACAATGTTTCGTTATCCCTAATCCCACCTTTAAACCCTTTGTATTGATCCCTCATATACGTTTGGAGTGATGTTCAACAACGACCAAAATATGCACTCTCTGCCGAGTAATGTACACACTAAATAGGAACAGTTAATTGATGGCCCTTCAATCAACAACAATACACATATAATTGAACAAATAGAGAGAATAATATGGATAATCTATATTAACGTAATGAGAAATTCATCCTTCAATAGGTTCCATCAAAACCCTAGATTAGGAGTTTAGCTACTCATACTAATGCAAAACAAATCAATGTGAGATAATTCATAATCATCATGTAGAAGTAAGAAGAAGAAGATAAAAACTCTGAAGAATTGGGTCTTCTCTCCCTTGTTCTTGCCTCTAAAATCTTCTAAAACCAGCTATCTCCAACTTGTGGGGGAGTTTAGGCTTCATATAGGTTTAGGTTATTCGTATTACACAATTGCCTTTGCATTTTTCGCTTTTGACCGCCTGTCCGCGGCCGCGGATTCGACCGCGGATTTTTGCTGCCTTCAATTCGCGAGCTAATTCGCGGCCTACTTCGTGGCCCCGTACCTGGACTTTGCGTTTCGCTTGCTTTTCTCGCTCCTTTTCGCCTGGGATAACCTCCGATTGGCCTTCCACGCTTCATAATGACTCCAAAACACTCTTTAGCTCCCTCCTAGCTCGGAGTGACTCCTGCAAAACATCAATTTCTCAATTAGAGCATTTTTTTTATCTTTTAACATTCAAACTTCAATAAAGTGCTGCTAAATTAGAGTGTAAATAGCGTCTAAATTTCATAAATATAAGATACTATCAACACCCCACACTTAAACTATTGCTCGTCCTCGAGCAATAAACCACACTCCCCAAAGGCCTAACTTCACTGAGCGACTTCCCTACTCGTCACACCAAGAATATTTCAGAACGAGTGAGTACATTAGTGTAACATCTACACCTCAACAGTTGACTCCCTATAGCCACGCAATATTCCTAACTGGCTTACTTACTCTAATTCAGAGGTTCAGACTTACCTCTCCTTCATGAATCAAGTGCCTACTCACAATAAAAGGGACTTCTTCCACAATCAGTAAAATTCACACACACTGAGGAACTTTTAAAAGGAATAGAATTCACTGACCCTGAGAAACGATATTCATGTGCCACAGAAATCGCACCATAGGCTTGCCCGTAGTGTACTACTCTACTAATTGAGCTCACTCAGTCTTGGATCAAGTAGGACTTTATTTGGATGTAATGTAAGCTGCAAGTTGGGTAGGATATATTTGGATATAAGAGTGACTACACCTTCCTAAGCACTTTAATACATATACTTTAACATTCAAACCCCATACTTATGTCAAACCAAACTCCACATTCACATCAATGTTTATTACCCCATACTTTTTAAGCACAATTACATCAAGAGCCACCACTTATCAAGGACTTTTTGTTTCATAACAATATAATTATTTTTTCCTTTTCTTTATTTTTCAATTCAAGTGGCTCTTACTTTTTCAAAACAATGCACCTTTCTCCTTATTTCATTGGTTCCACTCAAAAGTCAAACCAACCACCTCACACTTTAACTTTTACACAGTTCATAACAATTCAAGTGCTCATGAGAGGTTAGAAGGTTCAAATAGATGGTTAATTCAAACAAATAGGTAAGGGCTTGTAATGTGGTTGCCAAGGAAACATGATTACAGACTCAATGAGATTAACTATGGTACATAGTAATTAGGTGGGTGGAGTATGTATATACATGGTTCAACAAAGAAATGCCTATATCACTTCCCAGAATAAATAAGAGTACCATTTCGCTTTGCAGACACCCAGACCAAGTTCTAGGCGTTAAATGTCATGCACAGAATACATCAAGCCTCACACACACATGGCACTTGACTCACTTCATATTGGGTCATCTGAGGCTTAGCTCAGAGTACTTTAGCCAAATTAAGCAAACACAGTTTAAGGCATTTTTACAAGAGTCAACAAATGAGCCTAAGCGTCACACTAAGGTGCTCCCTATATTCAAGGCATTACGACATTAAGATATCCTATTCTGATTCTGTCCATAGCCCATAAGTTCCTAAAAAAATTAATACTAACTACATCCGATTCAAATAAAAGCCTTGGAAAAGAATCGTGGTTTATTTAAAAACCAAGGGGGAGTTGATACACTATTACAAAAGAAAATATTTTTGTTTTTTTTTGTTTGACTTTAGTCCCTCAAGAAACCCTTCGAGTGATATCCATCGTCGGGCCAAGTCGAAATTAATTTATACAAAGAAACTATAAAACCAACCTATATACAATATACAACATACCCCCACCCCACACTTAAAAAGATGGCATGTCCCCATGTCATACTAAATAAAGCAAGGTAAGGTAAGGGGACTTCCCTGGTGGATCAGTCCTGTTCGGAGACAGTTCCAGGGTCGAGATGACATGCCCGTCCCAGTGCACGCAACCAGCCCATGATTTTCTTTTCTGACTTCGCACTTTGGGTGGCTAAGGCATCAACTCTAGTCCCAAACTCCGTGACAGAAGTGTGCAGTCCTGCCATGTCTTGTTCTAGGGTTGTCATGTGTGTGCTCCGTCTGCCCTGGGATGGTCCTGCCTCCTCTGTTGCTTGTTCCTGTAGGGGTGAGACATGCTGATGCGAGACTAAATTGCATAGTTTAACATGTGATATATCTTACATTTTATGCGCATTAATGATAAAATTACACTTGTTATGTGCTTAATGGAGTTATTTCATGTGTAGGTGAAGTGGAGATGGAAATGGAGCTAAAAAGATGCAAATACGTCGAAAAATACGCGAAAAGAGACACCCGGGAGATAGCTGGGCGACAGAGCCAAACACACTGACCCTGCCTGGCGTTAGCCAGGCGTTTGGGCTG